>JACBWV010000673.1:4058060-4109080 GCA_013435795.1 Chlamydomonas sp. ICE-L
GGGTGATGAGGCGTGGGCTGGGAAACGAATATGTCACAGTCACTGTCACCGCATTCGGACACATGGACCTGTAGTGTGGCTATAGATGAATGTACGCAAATAGTGAGTGGCCTGCCGTGCGCGTGCGGTTGGTGGTGGGGGTGGGTGGGGGAGGGATGAGGGGGGCTGGTTACACATGATGGGACAAGTCCAGCCATTTCAGGACAGGACGGACTGTGGCAGACTGCCGAGTGCGGAACTAGTGAGTGGCTGGGTGGGTGGGGAGGGGGGGGGGGATGGGGATAATAGTCGCAGTCTAGCATTAGTGCAGCACAGAACTGTGGCAGATTTATGAAGAAGTGAGAATGATGTGGGTGCGCGTAGATGGGTAGGGAGGGGTGGGTGCGCGATGGCTGGGTGGTGGGGGTGGGATGGGGGGGGAGGAGGAGCTGGGTGGTGCGGAGGGGAAGGGGTGCTTGGGTGGGTGTGGGAGGGGGGGGGGGGGGATGGGGGAAGGGTGGGGGGGATGGGATAGGTCGCCATTCCAGATTCAGGATAGCACAGACATGCTGGCAGATAGATGTATCACAAAATGGGTGGGGAGGGGGGTGGGAGGGAGGGGTTTTGGTTGGCCTGGTGGGGAAGGAAGTGAGGAAGGGAGCGGCGTGCTGATGGATGGTGGGGCGCGTATGTATGTTGTTACAGTCAGGGAGACCAAATAGGCGTAAGGGCCTGGCCCAACCATAATCAGGAGGGGCTACAAAGAAAAGTCCAAGGTGTGTTGCAAGAGACGCGGAAGATTAGCGTCGTGTAACGGGAGGCGACTGTGAAATGGAGTTGCAGCGGCCCAAGCTAGGTTCACCAAACTTAGTTTTAGCGGCCAGGGTTAACTTGCCTGACAGCCACGACAACACGACAAAGAACCGCCCGGAAAAGGAAAGAAAAGGGAAAAAAAAGGAGGGTGGGAGGTGGTGTTGATAGGGGGGAGTGTGAGGATGTGTGGGGATGATGAGGAAAGAGGGGTGGGTAGTCGGGGGGGCTGATGTTGTGGGAGTTTGTGTGGGAGTGTGTTGTGTGTGGGGGGAGGGGGGGGGGTGAGCGTGGGTGGGTGGGTGGGGGGGAGCGGGGGCGAGGGGTCGGGTGGGGTGCGGTGGGTGGGGGTGGTGGTGGGGTGGGGGGGGAGCGGGCCCCATCTGCCACCAAAACAAGTCCTAGGCCCGGCATCGCCAAGCGACGAGCAAAAATTGGCGGAGAGACTCTGGCTATCAGAAAGCAGTGCCGAATTGACGTGAGACCAAAGCCCAGCCTAGGTATGAGCCCAGTTAAGTTACGTAGACAGTGCGTTGAGACAGTCTCGCGAGGATGGTCATGCGGACAATGTGGGGGTGACTCTGAGGGGCTTCAGCCCCCCAGAAGGGCGGCTCCGCCGAAAACTATTGTAAGTTTGTATGAGGTACAGCGTCCAGCCTGGCAGCCCCACCATTCTCATGATCTCAGCATCGCTCTCCCAAAAGCTATGTAAGGTGTATGCGGAGGTACAGCTTCCAAGCCTGATCAACCACCTCTACATTGATATCGCATCGCATCTCAGCGCACAAAGCTATGTAAGTTTGTTTTTGAAGGTACAGACTGTCCAGCCTGGAACCAACAGGTAGCTGTGATAGAAAGAAGAAGCAGCTAACCAAAAGCTCTGCTAAAGTTTGTATGCAGGTACCAGCCTTCCGCCTGCACCCACCTTCTCATTGTGTCCCACATCTTCACCATGCCCACTCCACCGGGGCAACATCTCGCCAAAACACGACCCTTCTCTTTAGAGCTAGCATCTCCTCCACACAGCACCTACTCACAGAGACAGACGGAGACGCATGCTGCCTCACCGTTGTCGTGATAAAGATGCGCCCACAGTATATTATGTGATATCGCTGTAGATATGTGTACATATATTATAATGATATAGTGATAGGTATGTGTACTGAATTAGTATGTATGTATGTAAGGTATGATGATGTATGTATGTAGTATGTAGATGGGTTATGTATGTATGTATGTAGTATGTATGCATGAGTATGCTATGTTGTTACCGTCCAGGGTTCTGTCAAAAGGACTAAAGGAGACATGCCCAACAATGATATGTTCACATGTAGTATGATTATGTTATTTAGTCCAGGGTTATGTCAAATAATAGGAACCGACACATATATTGATGCTGCCAAGGGAGTATGATATCATATGATATCATACAAATTGCATCATATGATATCATATATAAATGGTAACTTTAGCCTAGTCAGTCTGCCGGCATCATATGATAACATATAATGACATGATATTGTATGACATCACATTGCCGTTCCCTACGAAAAGGCTAAAGGGGCATGCCCAACCATGATGTCATCTATACATATCATCTAGGATATGCCCATCTATGATATCAGGAGGGGCTAAAGAGAAAAATCACTGATGAACTGCCCCCAATCGTTTCACCGACGGAGGCCCTGAGTTCGCGCTACAGTGAGTTGCTTTTGCGATTCCCATAACTAATTTAAAAACAAATGTGATGTACAAACTACACGTGGTAAACAAATAACTGACCATTTCACTTTTACAAGGGCTGGAACAAGTACAAAGAAACCGAACGAAACAACGTACAAAGTAACCGAACGAAACAACATATAAAGTAACCGAACGGATCAACGTACAAATCAACCGACAAGAAAAGCAAAATAAAGAGAAAGCGCAGAACGATAAAGCCAACGTACAGTAACCCGAACGAAACAACGTACAAAGCAACCAAACAAACCGCAACGTACAAAGTAACCAAACGAACCGCAATGTACAAAGCAACCGAACAAACCGCAACATACAGAGCAACCGAACAAACCGCAACGTACAAAGCAACCGAACAAACCGCAATGTACAAAGTAACCGAACGAACCGCAATGTACAAAGCAACCAAACAAACCGCAACGTCCAAAGCAAACGAACAAACCGCAACGTACAAAGCAACCGAACAAACCGCAACATATTCACCTGACTTGACCAAGTGGGCTATCCACCATATAACCACCAGGGTTGACCATGCTGACTTTTTCAAAACACTTCAGTATCCAACATGAATGAGGCCCCATGGATGAAATCACACACCACCACAATCCCACTATCCCACATGTACCCACCTGACTGACCATGCCACAGACACAGCCCCCAGATGAAGGCCCACCCTTGTCCATGAGGCCCTACATATCATGCGATCAGAAACTTCTCACTTTATTTAAACCCCATTAGACCCCCTATCCCCACCCTAGTACCCACCTGATTTGGCCATGCCCACAGACACAGCCCCAGTGAAGGCACCCTTGTCCATGGGTTAGATATCATGTGTTTTTGTGAGTGTTGAATGTCAAGTGTTGAGTGTGTGTGTGGTATGGGTGAGTGGGCATGGTGTGGACACTAATATTGTATTGGTAATCATGGCATGAGCTCAAGTGCTGCTTATTTCTGCTATGTATAGGGATCGCTAGTTTTGACCCCGTTTTTGCGAAAATATCGCTGTAAAATGTAAAATCAAAAGTTTGTTTTTTGCCTAAAAGCTATAAAAGCCCCCTATTAAAAAGCGTATGAGAAGCAATAAGACGCGTTCCCTGGAGAGAGGCCTTCTAAAACCACAAAAGCTAAGGAAAAAAAACCACTTTCAGTTGAAAAAAAAACCCTCCCATGAGAGCTCCACCCTATTACCCACCTGACTTGACCATGCCGACAGAAACAGCCCCAGTGAAAGCACCCTTGTCCTTGGGGTATATATCTTGCGCTCCCAACTTCACTGAGGTTCCCTGAATCTGTTCATTCACTGTTGCCAGGAAGGGAGCTGGGGGGAAGACAGCGATCTGGGGGATAGAAAACAGCTTGTGTGTGTGTTTGGGTATGTGAGGTAGGGTAGGTGCTTTAGGGTAGGTGTGTTTGTCGTTGTGAGTGTGCGTGTGCTCCCAACTTGACTGAGGTTCCCTGAATCTGTTCATTCACTGTCGCTAGGAAGGGAGCCGGAGGGAGGGCAGCGATATCTGGAGATAGAGGATAGCATATATTTGAGTGTCTGGGTAGGTGTGTGTGTGCTGATGTGTGTGTGTGCATAAGCGTGTGTGCGTGTTTGCGTCTGCGCTCATGCTTGTGCTTGTGCTCATGTCTGTGCTCGTGCTTGTGCTCATGCTTGTTTTGTGCTGACGTTCTTGTCCATGTCTGTATTCACATTGTTTGTCTGTTTGCGTAACTGCTCCTCTTTATGCTCACGGGTGGGAAAAGGCTAAGTTAGTTCATATTAGTAAATTCATAATATTAGTGAATGTTCGCTAATATTAGACCGACGAGCCGTCTGACCAGAATTTTGAATTTAATTGAAAAACAAATAAGCTCGCCTACAGGTGACTAATCTGCGATTGTGAGGAGCAGTTGAGCGGAAAAATCGATCAGATAGGCAGGGTGACAGGGTTTGACAGGGTTGGACTTCGTTGGGGCGGTTGGCACAGTCCTGAATCAAAATTAAAGCAACCCTGGCGACAAAACGAGATCAGATAGGAGCTGTACTGCCGATCGCTTCAGTTGCGGTGCTCTTCAATGGGCGCAGAGCCAAATCCTATCCTGAAAGCCACGCCGACTAGGCTTTAATCGTTCTTTTTTTCAAAGGGGAGCCTGGCCTCACCTCAACATCAAATTAGGCTTGTCAAAAGAGATAGCGTCCTTGAGCAGGAGGCCATGAGGGCCAGCCAATTTCATGCCAAAAACAAGTACAGGAAAGACTGAGAGAGTCTGAGAAAGTTGCATCAATACATGAGTAGTCATGCCTGAATTGTGTGTGGCCTTCTCGCAGTAAAATCAAAGAAAAAGTTCAAGGTTTCAAAATGTTCTGCAAAACAAATCAATGCAGGAGAACCAATGAATGAGCAGTCATGGCATAGTGAGGTCTTGTGCCCCCACCCCAACCCCCACTCCCACACACACATCACCACCCCTCCCCTTCTTCCTCCCCTCCTTTATTTTTCACCACTTCAGCCCCCCTCCTGGTATCCTACCCCCCATATCCCTGGCCTCCTAACCCACCACAACCAGTGTACACAACCACCACACACACACACAAACATACTCATACAAACGCACAAACTAACAGACACACACACACATATACAAGCAAGCACTCCCTCCATAAATCCCCCTGATCTCCACCACCAGTCCACCTTCACCACCACCATCACCCTGATTGCCATACCCCCCTCCACTACCACAACACACACACAAATGCACGCACGTCCCTATCAACCCACCTGTGCATCATCAATACCGGAGTTCGAGTGGACCCATCCACGGCACTGGGATATGGAAATGTGTTTTCATTAAACAAGAGGATCACCAATATCACTCTCCACTGCCACCACACACCACACACTAATACCACACACCACCTACCACCACCCACACACGCACACCAACACACGCACACTAACACACACGCTAACACAGGCACACACACTAACTCACACAAACAAGTGCACACACACACATACACACACACACACACACACACAAGCTCACAAACAAGTGCACACACGTCCATGTGATCTCGCCTGGGCATCATCAACAGAGGTGGGGTTCAGCTTCCAGTTACCTGCCATGATGGCAGTTCGAGTGGAGCCACTTGTGACACTGGGGGGGGCGATCTTGGGCTCAGCATGAATACCATGGTGGGATGAGCGCTGCTGCCTGTAATATTGAGAATGATGGCAGGGTAATGAGGGTGAGGATGAAGATGATGGCAGCGTGATGAGGATGAGGATGATGGCAGGGTGGTGAGGGTGAGGATAAGGATAAGGATGACGGGAGGGCGATTAGGGTGGGGATGAGGATGATGGCAGGGTGATGAGGATGAGGATGACGGCAGAGTGATTAGGGTGAGGATGAGGATGATAGCAGGGTGATGAGGATGAGGATGATCGTAGGGTTATGAGGGTGAGGATGAGGATGATGGCAGTGTGATAAGGATGAGGATGATTGTAGGGTTATGAGGATGAGGATGAGCATGATGGCAGGGTGATGAGGGTGAGGTTAAGGATGAGAATGAGGATGAGGATGAGGATGATGGCAGGATGATGAGGGTGAGGATGAGGGATGATCCGTAGGCGTGATAAGAAGAGAAGATGATGGAGGATGATGCCAGGTTGATGGGATGAGGATGATGCAAGGGCATGGTGAGGGTGGGTGGGATAAGGATAAGAGATGACGGGGAGGGCGATTGATTGCGGTGCGGATGAGATGGATGGCAGGGTGATGAGGAATGAGGATTGAGGATGACGGCAGAGTGATTAGGGTGAGGATGAGGATGATAGAAGGGTGATGAGGATGAGGATGATCGTAGAGTTCTGAGGAGTGAGGAATGAGATGATGGCAGGGTGGCAAAGGACAGCAGGGTGATAAGGATGAGGATGATTGTAGGGTGATGAGGATGAGGATGATGGCAGGGTGATGAGGGTGAGGATGAGGATGATGGTAGGGTGATAAGGATGAAGATGAGGATGATGGCAGGGTTATGAGGATGAGGATGATGGCAGGGTGGTGAGGGTTGAGGATGAGGATAAGGATGACGGGAGGGTTGATTAGGGTGAGGATGAGGGATGATGGCAAGGGGTTGATGAAGATGAGGATGAGGATGACGGCAGAGTGAATTAGTGTGAGGATGAGGATGATGGCAGGGTGATGAGGATGAGGATGATCGTAGGGTTATGAGGTTGAGGATGAGGATGATGGCAGGGTGATGAGGTTGAGGATAAGGATGAGAATGAGGATGAGGATGGTGGCAGGGTGATGAGGGTGAGGATTAGGATGAGGATAAGGATGAGGATGAGGATGAGGATAATGGCAGGGTGATGAGGATGAGGATGAGGATGAGGATGATGGCAGGGTGATGAGGGTGAGGAAGAGGATGAGGATGAGGATAAGGATGAGGATGATGGCAGGGTGATGAGGATGAAGATAAGGATGATGGCAGGGTGAGGATGAGGATGAGGATGATGGCAGGGTGATGAGGGTGAGGATGAAAATGAGGATGATGGCAGGATGATGAGGATGAGGATGATGGCAGGGTGATGAGGGCGAGGATGAGGATGAGGATGATGGCAGCGTGATGAGGGTGAGGATGAGGATGAGGATGATGGCAGCGCGATGAGGGTGAGGATGAGGATGAGGATGGTGGCAGGGTGATGGCAGGGTGATGAGGATGAGGATGTGGTGAGGGTGATGGCAGTACGAGTGGAGCCACTCACGACACTAGGGGACGCGGTCATGGGCTCATCAAAAATAGCATGGCAAATACCATGGGCGTCCCATGCCCCATGCCCCACACCTAATGCCTCACACCCAGTGCCCCATGCCCCATGCAATCCAACCAACTGGTAACTACCACCCTAACACCACTATCACTCACAAAGAAATCCTCCATGTGTAGGACTGTCCCATGACACTCTTCCTCATCCCACGCCCCATGCACAGCACCACCCAACTGCCCCCTCACCCCCACTCCTCCACCCCCACCCCTGACACACACATCCACTACCACCCCTCCAATCGCAACCCCCTTTCACTCCAGGAAATCCCCCTTGTGTAGCCCTGTCACATGCCAGTCCTCCAGACCCCATGCCCAATGCACTGCACCACCCAACTCACCCCCATCCCCCAACCCCACCCCCCACAGCCACCCCACCACCCGCACTCCCACCACAACCCCCTCTACCCCAAGGAAATGCCCCTTGTATAGCTGTCACATGCCAGTCCTCGTCGACCCATGCCCCACGCCCGACGCCCCACGCCCCATGCACTGCACCGCACATGTGGTCATCATACCCCCCTCACAACCCCCTCTCAACCAAGAGACTCCTCCTTGTATAGCTTTGTTCCGTTCACCTCCTCCACGTCCCATGCCCCAGGTTCCACGCCACATGCATTGCCCAACTGCCCCCCCCCCCCCCCCCCCCTCCCCCATCATCACAACCCCCTCTCACCCTAGGAACTCCTCCTTGTATAGCACTGTTCCATTCACCTCCACCACGCCAACTGGCATCTTGCCAGCAGCCTTCAGGACTAAGGGGAAGTCTGGGGCAATCGCGGCTGCGTGGGTGCTCCCATCTCCAGCCCGGCAAATCAAAATCGCAGACTTGACACGTGCATGGGACGTTGGCGCTGTGGGATAAGTCGTTCGGCTCACGGTTGGGGTCTGCCTCCGGACGGCCTTCATCGCATGGAGGGCGCTGTTGGTATGATTGAGAGCCATTGTTGGATGGAGTGGATGTAACTAGCTGTTGAGTTTCTTGGATGATGCGGATGGGCTAGAGGAGAGGGGAAGGAGATGCTGGGGGGGGTGGCTTGGGGAGGGCAGGGCACCGCGTTATGCTTTCGACGGTGAGAAAGACGATGTTAGAGGGATATTCTGTACAGATACTGGCCCGACATTTCGATAATTCGCCTTTGGCAGGCCCGGCTGCGGACGCGGACGGTTGGTCGCGGTTGGTTACTGATTACGGTTGCCAGCTGGCGGTGGCAGCTGGCGGTAGCAGCCCATTTTGATGGTGCAGAACGCTTGACCGCGGGATATGGTCAGGCATCGAGAATCGAGAATTCGTGATAGGAGGGATCGGCATCTAATATTGGTCTGTAAAAAACCCTATGTTAACTAATATTAACTAATATTAACTAATATTAACTAATATTAGAATGTTAGATTTCAGTTTTATTTTTGCCCAAATCAACTTTTGAAAATGGAATCAAATATTGCATTGAATAACTAAGCTAGCAATGGAGCCGGATTTTTATGGGAGCCAATCTGGATGGTTACAAAAATGAAACAAAGCATTTATAACACGGAGCGCGGAACTAGCGGAACACGGAATCGGCCCGTGGCCTAATGCCCAATCAAAATTGTGCCCAAACAGTTTGGGCTTAGCCAGCAGAGGTAGTGTAGTAACACTATGTCTGAATCACTAGAAAAAGCTACGACCAGCAGCTTCTAGGCAGCTCTGTGAGCGAGCCACTGGGCTATGTCCTAGAATTTTAGTGGTGAAAGAAATTTAATTCTGCTAGCTTCGAGGCGCACTAGCTTGTTTTGGGTTGGGCTAAATAGCCAGCCAGGGGAGCTGCCTAGAAGCTGCACCCCATCTCGGAGTAGTTGCCATTTCTGTGGACATCTGCTGCTCAGATGTTGGCTACGTGAGAACTACGGTTTACTCGTCATCATCATCCATGTCAGTTGTGTGTGTCTGTTTGTGTGCATGTGTGTGTGTGTGTGGGGGGGGGGGGGGGGGGGGGGGGGGGGGGGGGGGGGAGGGCAAGTCCCATGGCAATTTTGTGTGGTGTGTGTGGGTGTGGGTGGTGGTGGTGGTGGGGGGCAGTCTCTGGCAGTTTGTGTGTATTTGTGTGTGTGGGGGGTGTGTGTGTGGGTGGGTGGGTGGGTG
This sequence comes from Chlamydomonas sp. ICE-L, assembly GCA_013435795.1. Lineage (NCBI taxonomy): Eukaryota > Viridiplantae > Chlorophyta > Chlorophyceae > Chlamydomonadales > Chlamydomonadaceae > Chlamydomonas > Chlamydomonas sp. ICE-L. The sequence continues at coordinate 4,067,525 of JACBWV010000673.1, forward strand.
GGTGGGTGTGGGTGTGGGTGGGGGGGTGGGGTGGGGGGGGGGTGGGGGGGGTGGTGTGGGGGGGCAGTCTCATGTCAGTGAGATCTCGAAGTAGTCAACGTTACTAGGCAGGCATCCTTCACGTTGGATGAAATGGTGAGCCATGATCCCAACCATTTTCGCTGCCTTCACACAGCCCCAAGAGTGCCTGGGTCCTTGCCGATGACCCTGTCGAATTGTTCATTGTAAGTGAACGTGCTCCGGTTAAGGTGAGCTAGTAGCAACTCCGGCTTCCACTAGTGAGCCGGAGTTTTGCTGCATTCCATCGTCGCTCAGTTGCTTGGGCAAACGTTCTACCGCGCTTGGCCGTGGCTTTCGGGGGCATCGCCGTGCGCACCAACAGAAACGAAAATACGAGAACGCGCGTTGACCTAGGGCAAGCTGTGAGGAGGCTGCGACAAGGTAGGAGATGGCGAGAGAAAGAAAGAGCAACGCGCGCCAACGGCCAGAGCAGCGCGCAAGGCGCAAGAAAGAGAGGAAAAGGGCCCGTGAGAGTCGGGCAGTACAAAATCCGTTCTAATATTAGTCGGCTCCGCCGTCTAAACATAGTTAATGTTAACCAGGGGGTGGTTCAAGAAGTTTTGTTAGACACCATGATATGAAGTTTTTTTTTTGTGCCCTTTTAACCACACCCCCCCGTTTGGCTTAAAAGGTCAATATCTTCCTCACCAATCATAATATTAGGTCATGAAAGTTAGGTGTATAATGACCCCTACCTCAAGCCTCTATAGTAGTGTCTCATTCTTAAAAACGTGCGTTTGGCTTCGTATAAGACGAATAGGGAGGAAAAAAAAAAAAAAAAAAAAAAAAAAAAAAAAAAAAAAACAAAAAAAAAAAAAAAAAAAAAAAAAAAAAAAAAAAAAAAAAAAAAAAAAAAAAAAAAAAAAAAAAAAAAACAAAAAAAAAAAAAAAAAAAAAAAAAAAAAAAAAACAAAATAAAAACGAAAAAAAAAAAAAAAAGAAAAAAAAAAAAAAAAAAAAGAAAAAAAAAAAAAAAACAAAAAGAAAAAAAAAAAAAAAAAAAAAAAAAAAAAAAAAAAAAAAAAAAAAAAAAAAAAAAAAAAACAAAAAAAAAAAAAAAAAAAAAAAAAAGAAAAAAAAAAAAAAAAAAAAAAAAAAAAGAAACAAACAAAAAAAAAAAAAACAAAAAACAAAAAAAAAACAAAAAAAAAAACAACGAACAAAAAAAAACAAAACAAACCACAACAAAAAAACCCACCCACCACCCAACCCCCCCCAACCAACACCACCCCCCCCCCCCCCCCCCCCCCCCCCCCCCCCCCCCCCCCCCGCCCCCCCCCGCCACAACCCCGCACACACACACACACACACACGAAATATCTCCAGTAATAAGAGATAGGCTGCTACTAGTGAGTTTCATCTGCAAATACACTTTAGTTCGAAGCAGTGTTCCAAGTGTAGTTCATAAATAACATCAGCTACATGCAGGCTTAGAGGAGTTCTCCTTAGATACAACGGTTTGTGGGGCCAAAGGGGCCTCAGGCAGTGAAACACCCCCTCCATCCACCCGACACCCGCCATAAGTAAACTATTTGTCTAGCTTGATCCTTGGTGCGACTTTAAGCTTGCCTTGTTGCTGGGAGGGCACTGCTTGCTGGCCTGGTGCGACTTTAAGCTTGACTTGTTGCTGGGAGGGCACTGGACCACGGCATTGCAGATGTTGCAAGTTGTCGTCAAGGGCTCGGGTGCGGAAGGCGCCTCGGCTCGAGTTGTGCGCGATTTGGCCTGTGCTGCTCTAGCCTCGGCCTCAGCCCGGGTCTGGACCTTGACCTTTCTTTTCATCCGTTGCTGCAAGCAAACGCGGATTCCTGCTGCTTGAGCTTCCAACTGCTAAGAGGTCGGTCAGACGAGACAGGTTTGGGTCTGAGTTACGGGTTAGTTGGGCGTTTCTGTCGTACATCCAAACCTTTTTTCGTTCACACGGGACAAAGTTGACGCGTTTTGGTCAAATTCGGTAACCCAAATGCTAACCAACCCCCAAGCCCAAACGTCCCCCCACCCCCCCACGTTTGGGTTATGATTATGGTTATGTCGCACACGTGTTGTTCGTTGTTTCTGTTGCGATAAAATTTGCCGCATTTCCTTCAGCCGCACTTGTTTTCGCAACCGTCCTCCCTTTCGCGCCATCTGCAATATTCACTGCGCTGTATGGAGGGGTCCGATCAGGAGGGGCCGCCAACTGCGGGTCCACGCCAGCATGAGGTGCAGCAATAGCAGCGTGATACGCAGTATGCCGAGACGCAGTTTCCGCCTTCCTCACAGTATCGCCAGAGCCTGCTTGATTTGAGCACTCCTGCTGCTGATCGGCGATTCAAACTTTTCAAACTTTTCCTACTGACTAGAAGCTCAGGAATGCCGTCTGAACGAAATTCGCGTGTTTGGGCGGGTTTGGGTTAACCTCGGGTAACCTCGTCTAACCCCCTCTGACGTGGCAGGTTAACCTCAAACCAAACCCAAACCCAAACCTGTCTCGTCTGTATGACCTCTAGTCGGGAACTGGTCGGCTTAGGGCGTGTTTCCAGTGGACCAAATAGTTCAACTGTGGGCGCCAGCGTGGCACGAGTGTTTCCAGTGGGCACAGTTCAACTTCAACAGTTCAACTTTTCGCCGATGTGGCACGCCAGGTGGGCAGCCACGTCAGGGTTTGTCCGTCGCCCTCCCCCCTCAACAGTTCAACTGTTGAGCAATCCCGAACACACACCCCCCCCCCCCCCCCCCCCCCTGTTCGGGATTGCTCAACAGTTCAACTATTTTGGGGGGAGGGCGGTGGACAATTTCGAGGGAGGGCGTTGGACAAAATCACAAAAGTGATACAGCAGCGAGCATCTTCGCAGATTCTCCCCGAGATCTGTCAACACGCCCCGAGTTGCGAGTAATTGGGAGCCAATTTCAAGTTGGATGGGCGAAGACATGAAAGAAAGGCGGGAATTAACCAGTTCGAATGATGATAGCGAGAGCCACAGATTCGACCGAAATCTCAATCTGACCACCCGATCCATTCGATCGGACGGAGCAGATGCAGAAGCGGCAGCGGCAGGAGGAGCAAGAGAACAGATGGAAGTGAAGAGCGCAGCGAAATAATACACTGGCGGTGGTAAGCGGTGGATGCGGTGATTTGAGGAAACTTCGAGCAAGCTGCAAGCACTTGCAGCGAGGGGGGCAGGGGACCAGAACGCGCTCGAGGGGCAGCCGTGATGACAAGGCACTTCTTGAGGTTTTAGGGCCCAGCTCAGCACTCGAACTTGAACTGTAGGGTTGAGTGGTCTACTCTACACAGTTGAACTGTTGGTCCACTGGAAACACGCCCTTAGTTGTGAAGTTCTGGTTGGCGTCCAGACTGGATGTACCTTCCAGTACATCCACTTAATTACACCCTGGATCTAATCGAGCAACGACTGCATATTCGTAACGCTTTCGTCGAGGCGTTTTCGATGGTGTGCTGCACGTTCGATTCTGGCCACAGACGAAGAAGTTGTGAGGAAATTTTGAGATCGGCCTCGACCCCCCCCCCCCCCCCCCCCCTTTGGGACCCCCCCAGATCTCAGCCCTCAGCCACTTTTTTCACTTTTTCCGACGGTTTCGGGGCTTACGACCGATTCGGAGACGATTAACAGCTTGCGCCTCCCCACATACTTTTGGAACCCCCCCCGATGTTAACTAATATTAGTTGTTAACTAACATTAACTAACATAGCCGATCCCTAGATAGGAGCGACCAGAGAGCGACATGCTATGAGAGCAAGTCAGGTCCTGCTGTTGAGGCCACGCCCCGAGTCTTCTCTACTTTTTTTGATGGCTGAGGGTAACACGCCTTCCTCTGCCGCGACTGGTCAAGAAGTCAATGCACTCAGCGTACCGGTGTGCGCCACAGGTTTTTCAGGGGGACCTTCAAATCTGCTTCTCAAGACTCGGCCTGTTTCAAAATCTGCATCTGCGACGCAAGGGACTCCCCCAAATCTGCGTCTGCGACACACCCAGACCTCTGAGATGCAACGGACCCTCCAAAATCTGCATCTGCAACGCAACCGACCCAATGGATCCTTCTGATGTTATCAATCACGCGCAAACCACTGGTCTCATAGCTTTTCAGCCAAAACAGCAGCTTCTAGGCAGATCCCCGAGCCAGCAACAGCACAGGGAAGCATTAGCTTACATCGCACCCGGTTTCAAAACATGCGTGTGCCACGCAACGGACTCTAAAAACAAATCAACAAAAATCGCAGCAAAAAACATGAAGTGGAGCTGCCTAGAAGCTGTTAAGAAAAGCTGTGAATAAAATTAATGTAGACTGATCACCCATAGCAATCATTTTGCAAATTTTAAAGCATTGTGTATGTCAAGGGGTTTGGATGGAAGCAGGTTTGTTCAAGGGTGCCACAAAATATAATGTTCAAGACATGACTGTTTTCAAAATCTACGTTTCATTACCGTAGTCAAAATCTAGACCCTCCATTATTCTTAACCATCACAAATCTGCATTTAAGACGGGAATGTAATGTTTTGGACAAACCTGGATGGAAGTAAGGGGTGACGTTGGCCTGTAACAAATTCTGTCATCATCATATAAAAATAAATAAAAACATTCACATGGCGACGACACAAGGAACAGGCCCCAAACCATCCTCTATTGGTGGTTAGCCCCAGTGAAAGCAAACGGGCTGGCCCCCTCAACCTCACGCCTCGTGATAAGGCGTATTATTTATTTATGTATGTATGTATGCAGGGGGGGGGCAGAAAGACAGATTTTGGACCGCACCTTCGATATGGTGTCCGATTCAGATGGGAGTTGGAATTGTGGACGTTTCATACAAAAAGAGGGGGGAAATAAAGTTGGCTACAAGTTTTTTTACCCCCCCCACCCCCCCACCCCACCCCCCACCCCCCTCCTAAAACCCAATTACCTCACCCTATCCCCCCTAAAATGGGGGTCATTCGAAAGATCTTTTAAAGCCCATTTCAGTTATGCTCTTACATCTTTCATGGGGTTACCCAAACGTGATTTATCGCGAAGTTAAGATTTGGGCCGCTTTGGTTGAAAAAAACTTTGGACCCCTCTAACTTTTGTACAACTTTATTTTTGGCTCAAAAAAAAACTTTTTTTTATATAGTTTGTGGACAGGCTCTATCCAAAGCGAAGGTGCGGTACGGCAGCTTTTTTCTTGCCCCCCCCCCCTCGTATGTATGTCTGTATTTTTTTTTTTATTATAATTTTTTTTTTTTTTTTTTTTTTTTTTAATATTTGTTTGTTTGTTTGTTTGTTTGTTTGTTTGTTTAACAAGCTCAGATAGCCTCTCTTTGAAGTCCCCCTTGACTCCGTCAAACCGCGGGTGCATTTAGAATCCAGCAGGGCACCAGGAATAATGTAATCATCATGATTATTATCACCACCATCATTATCTTCATCATCATATATTGGCTATCTGCAGCTCAGGGGCAAAATGCTCTCATCATTACTATCACTCCTCGTGAGTGCCTGTCCCAGCAGGCCAGGGTGCAGATTTCGTCGAGTACAGTGAGCTCAGGTTGCTGGTGGTCTTTATGCCACTATCAGCTTATACACTTCAAGAGTGGAGAGATACTCGCAGCGGTCAAACGCGACAATCTTTTAACACAAGATGAGAATAATTAAAGGGACTGGGGAACCACATTAGACACCAGCGGTGGAAGGGGCGGAAGCCTGGAACCTAATAAGGGTACAGGCTATACAGCGCGTGTCAGGGGACCAGGGGACGCAGCCTACAGGAAGCTGTCACCGTGTCATGAAGGATGACACAGTCTACAGGAAGCTGTTACCGTACAGAAAAGCAGTTACTATCTACAGCTATAGTTCTAAGGAAGTACAGTAGTAGTCACCAAGACATAAAACGATCGAGTGAACCGCAATTGATGCTGATACTCCACCTATGACGCAGGTGACATACAATACTACTTCTCCACCTATGACACCAAGGTCAGAGAACGATAAACTGGTAGCATACAAAAAACAAAACAAAAATTAAGGAACGGCTGAAAATCAGGAAACCAGAAGAAAGCCTTGACTAAAATAAAAGGATGAGAAAGGATGAACCAAAAACCACTATAGGACTCTGTCAGCATTCATCGAATCATTCGAAAATGTAGCAGCAAAAAACTTGGGTCATACCGATCTGAGCTGAAAACAAAATGGGAATGCAACCATCCATGGTAAGCCCCAAAAGACTATTCATCCAGAATAGTAGGCACCAAACCAGAAAATCACAGGGAGGCCAAACATAAATCAACCCTAATACCAAAGGAAGGGCAACAACGGTGACTGAAAGAACCGAGCACTTAACCTAAAGAGAAGACTGAAATATCGTGTGACAGCAGCACACGAGAGAATCAAAGCCTAAAGGACGCAGACAAGAGGACACTGAAGTCCAATATTGAAAATAAAGTCGATGGAAACAATATAAGTTTAGACGTAAAGACATATATCAGCTTAAACTTATTGTCCACTTGAAAAATAGTAAACGCAGAAAAAGGACTTCAAAGAATTTACTGCGAAGGATGGACTGAAAAGGCGCTTGAAATACACGCGGAAGAACAAGAAAGAGGTGCGCGGCGGTACATCTGCAAGTACAAGTGCAAGATTACCCAGCCCACCAATTTACAGTAAAATCCGAAGGGAAACAACTACTACACTCCACAAAAAGTTATAATCACCTGAGGGGCTGGTGATCTAAAAACAGTGTGGAGTAAAAATAAATAGCTAATCTATGATGAGCTCCACCGAATGAACCATCTGCCTATGGAACTAAGAGTCAGAAACCATCAAGACGCTATAACGGTGGTCTGAATAAATTACCACCTTCCACCAAAACCAAGAAAGGCAGCTGAAAGGAAGCTGCCTAAACAAAGCGTCGTAACGCTCCACCAATCTAGACTACCCTATAAGACAGTCTAGGAGGTGCTGAGGAATAGGCACCCACACATGGGGCCATTTAATCCCCACATGAGCAACATATGTATCAGCTGAAGTGAAACCCAAAGGGTTAGAGGAAGGAATGAAACTAGGCACACACAAAAAAATTGCCAAGCTAGAAAAAGATGGCAAACCCAATATCAAAGTTGGGTAACAACGGTATAGAAAACCCAATCTGGGAATAGGAACCTAATGCCAAACAATGATAACTAAAGAGACACAAGTAACAAAAAAAATGACCCTAAGGGGAAGCGGTCATTCCGTGCATGCGGACAAACCGCCAGAACACAGCAGTATCAGCAGTAGCAGGTAGTACAACCCCCAGTACAGGACTACTGACTGGTTGAACAGGGTCGGCATTGTTTGCCTCTAATTCAATGAATCCTGGGTTGGCTGTAACACCCCAGCCATACGCAGTATCAGAGCCAGACCAATACTCCAGATCATCACTCACGCATTCCGCGAAGGCTAAATCATTGCAATGCCTAGTCCGGTGTAAACCACCAGGGACGACAGGGGGCGGTAAGATCAGTACAGCCCGCGAGCCATCCGAAGAGGTGGACGGGGGGTGGCGATGATTAGACAGTGGACTTACCAGAGGCTCCACTATGACCTGATGAGAGCGGTCAAATCCAGAGCTTCACCGATAAAACATGGCACAGAGGAGGGCCTGGCGACCCCCTGAGATTCGGGTAAATTAAAATTTGGAAATACAACTCCCACCCGCCCTTTACCTTCACACGCAATACAGCATGATCAGTCCCTGGTCTGGGACGCAATTCTGGATACATCCCAGCCAGGACAGCCATCAACAATCGGGGTTGCTAAAGGGCGTAGGGAATTACCGGCTACACTAACATATCACCGTTTGATGACAGGAGGGATGCTTGCGGGGCACGGGGACCCATCCTAAGGGGAGAGCCCAGGAAGACAGTTTAGAACTTAACTGGAGATAGAGAGTACATCACTACTCTCTACTACCTGGCGCAACATCGGAACCCAAATATAATAACCCTTACTCACCAGGGAATACCCAACCAGTCTACCAAATAATGCCCTTTCATCAAGCTTGTTACGCAATATCCCATTTACTTCAAACAGAGCAATGGCAAGTCACACGCAACAACGACACATCAGGTACAACCCCAAAGAACAGCTCCAAAGGAGTCTTGTCTCCCTGGTTGTACAGCCGATTGCGAAGATAACACACTAGCACTCTGCTGAGCAGTGTCATCATCAACAACTCATGCACTGCCACAACTAATCGAGATCAACCATTCCTCTATACCACTTAACTAAAAATTCCTAAGCCCTATTAGAACTCAAACACTTGAACACAAACCCATGTAGCTGAGGCATACACCTAAGGAGGGCACCCAGGGGAAGGACCAGGGGCACGGTAAGACAAAGACGCGACCACTGTCGTACAACGGAACGTACCCAGGGGCCCCAAGGATCCTAAGAGAGAAAAATATCCACCAAGAAATCATGCCAAAGAATCTCGACGGCCGCTGGACTAGGGCCAGGACGGCCTCCACGTCGGCCCCCAGCATGGGCGATGTCCGGCGCTGCGAAACCTGGGATCACAGAAGGTGGGGAAGCGTTAGGGATAAGTCGAGATTTGAGGTATGGGAAAATGGAGACGAGGATGAAAGTGCAGAAAGTCGCAAATCGCAAGGGCAGAATTCGAAAAGTTATCGCTAGGATGCGAAGAGCAGAGCCGAGGCATGTAAAGGTCCTAATATCCCGCCGTCGACGATCAGTCAATCCCTAGTCCCCCCCTCTATCGCTCGACTTACCCGGTTGGGGGGTAGAGGGAGCAGCACCCGTAGTGGTGCTGACCATACCCCCCTGCTTCCTACCACCTCCAGAATCTCCAGGTCCAGACGCGTAGGTCGTTCTCCTCTGGCGAACCCTACGGCAGTGCCGGCGGTCCGCTAGATTGAGCTGATGATCCGCCAGCTTGATCGAAAAAATTCTCCAGAAGGTTGCACAGAGCCACTAGAGCGCAAGCTCATGCCAGTAGCCGACCGTCGGCTGGGCAGAGCAAAGGGGGTCACAGACGACGTAGACAGGGGGACATCAGCAGGGAGCTTGGTCGGCTTGGCAGCCTCCGGGTCCGCAGGCAGAGCCTCAAACACCGGAGAAATGTTAGCGACGTCAAGGACGCGAGCAGACGAAGACAGGGTATCTCCACCGATGTCCAGGCTAGTCGCCGACTTGAGTCTGCACGTCACAGTCATCTACGACAGACGGGAGGAGGCGACAGACGGCAGGGGAGGAAAAAGAAGGGAAGATGGAGGAATGACTGGGGGGGGGGGGGGGGGGGGGGGCTTCCACGATGGCGGAAGGATTCTCATCACTGCAAGCAGAGGCCGATGGCGCCCGATCAATCAGCCAATTTGTCGTCATGTCATGTCATGACTTCGGAACTTCCAGAATGAAGCTCGTTGAAGCCAAGGAGAGGACGACGTAGAAGATGCATTGCAAAGCAGTGGTACCATGATGGACCCGATATTCTATCAGCTTATACACTTCAAGAGTGGAGAGATACTCGCAGCGGTCAAACGCGCCAATCTTTTAACGCAAGATGAGAATAATTAAAGGGACTGGGGAACCACATTAGACACCAGCGGTGGAAGGGGCGGAAGCCTGGAACCTAATAAGGGTACAGGCTATACAGCGCGTGTCAGGGGACCAGGGGACGCAGCCTACAGGAAGCTGTCACCGTGTCATGAAGGATGACACAGTCTACAGGAAGCTGTTACCGTACAGAAAAGCAGTTACTATCTACAGCTATAGTTCTAAGGAAGTACAGTAGTAGTCACCAAGACATAAAACGATCAAGTGAACCGCAATTGATGCTGATAGCCACGAGTGGGATATCTCTGGTAGCTGGCAATAAATACACAATTTCGTCCTCTCGCATACTGCAGGACCCTCAAGGCAAGGGAGTAGTTTTTGCCCAATACAGTGAGCGTCACACTTCGCATGGAGGACTCCCTACCGCATGAAGGGTGACACTTACTACGTCTGCCATGGTGACTTTCCCCTAATGCGGCGTACTGGAGGGTCCTCCTAACACCACGCCCCTCCAGGCGTGATTTTTTTTAGCGTCACATGGCTGAGGGTGCTCTAGCAGCTATGAATGGCGTACCGCTTGGTGTACTGTACCGTACCACTTGGTGGTACCCATATTCTGATATTCGCTATTCATGGGGAAGAAAGGAGGTTTGGTTTTCCGGAGTTATATGCAGCGCACAATGACGAAGGGAAGTAGCCAGAGAATCTGATCGTTACAGTAGATAAAACACTCGAGCAATGTGCTAGAAGGAAGTACTGAGATGACACGGTACTTCAGGGTGAACCGGGAAGACCCGGTGAATAACAGGAGGAGGGGGAGGAGGATGTGAGTCTTCGAATATTTTAGTTAGCATGATCTTTGTATTCCCTTACCACTCTGTGTACAGCTATCTATATAGTTCAGGGGATGGCTTGGAGTTACTAGTCAACAGGTCGTGTTGCCCCGTATCGCCAATTTAAGACCATACTCCTAACGATTCTCCTGGAAAGATCAGATTTCTCAGGACTGTCAGGTCAAAGTTGACGTACGACCTGTTTGTTCAGCTGATCATCGATTCACTTTTTTATAAGGACTGTCAGGTCAAAGTTGAGGTACTACGTACGACCTGTTTGTTTACCTGATCATCGATTCACTTTTTTATAAGGACTGTCAGGTCAAAGTTGAGGTACTACGTACGACCTGTTTGTTCAGCTGATTATCGATTCACTTTTTTATAAGGACTGTCAGGTCAAAGTTGAGGTACTACGTACGACCTGTTTGTTCAGCTGATCATCGATTCACTTTTTTATAAGGATTGTCACCTCCAAGGGTGGGTCTCCTTCTCTAGCCCTAGACTCAATGTTTTTTGTCGATGTGATCGACCGAGTCACCTCTACATGATAGTTGGCACCAGTAGGTCGGTGGAAGACGCCGACCCACATCACAGATCAGTTTATCCATGTTACAACTGTTTACGATAAATTCAAATCCCACATTATTGGCGTTTTGACTTCATGTATGGAAACACCAGCGATCCAATCATTCAACCACCTTCGTTATCAGTATACACATTCCAGCGGCAGTTTTTATCCCGCTAAACACCACTTATTTCCACCAGCCCACCAGTACTTTTCTGTAAATCCTAAAACGATTGTGTGGGGTTCAGTTCATCAGTGATTTGTATGTTTAGACCCTCCTGATGTCATGGTCAGGCAACTCCCGTCAGCCTATTTGGCTACCCCTGGACTGTAACAACAAGCATACAATCCTATCCATTGACAATTTGTATACTTTCCCCTGCCTGCTTGCAAGAGGACTCCTCACAGGCCAATCAACCTTCCACAACATATCCTGCACAAATCCTCCTGCAAATCTGCAAATCTTCCCGCACAAATCTTCTGTCACAATTTTCCTACACAAATCTTCCTTCACAATCTTCCTACAAAAATATTCCCCCACCAACCTTTCTGCATTCGAGCCTCCATAACCAAGCCGAGCCATACATCAATATATGCCATATCCCCACCAACCCCGTTGGCAGCATGTGAGACACATCATACACCCTGCAAACAGGATAAAGCATGTTGGACGCATGCCCAGCTCTCAACATCTTGAAGACAAATAATATCCACCATTCATGCATACCAAGGCTGAAGACATCCAAGCAAAGCTAAATTTGATCCAACGTGCCGTCTCACAATAGCTGCATCTTAGATCTCCCCAGTGCCAGGGCCCCAAAGCACTTCTCTGAGCATTGTTTGCGGGGGGGGGGCTCCAAAGTTGCTTATTTCGGCTTGATAATGAGCAGAGGCTGTCCAGCCATGATGGGCTTTCCATTCTCAGCAACCACCGCCACCACTTGGCCGGAAATCTCAGCCTGCATTTTGTTGGACCAAGGAGAGAGCATAAGCCAGCACTCATCCTCCCAGTCTAGGACTAGTGCAGGGACACCCACCCTTGAGGCCAAAATACTTTTTGCCCCCCCCCCCCCCCCCCCCCCCCCCCCCCCCCCCCCCCCCACACACACCCACACACCTCCCCCCCCCCCCAAACAATCATGAGATGGTCAGTGCGATTCATCAACTTGCTCCACCAACAAAGACAACGACAAAGCCAATAACAGCCAACACAAATCCAAAGGTCTGCACCACACGGTGGTAGGGGTAGGGTTAGGAGGTAGGGTTAGGAAGCAGGGTTAGGAGGTAGGGTTAGGGTTAGGGTTAGGGTAGGAGTAGGAGTAGTAAATAGGGGTAGGGTTGGAGTAGGGCAGGGTTGGCGGCACTTTGCGAACACAATAGCGTGTTGAAGAATCAGTTAGGGAACTGCTGCCCACTTGCCTATCCCATTCATGAGGCTCACCTCACCTGGCCGAGAAATAATTAATGAATAAAATATGAATTGGCATTCTTGTAGTGATGATGATGATGACGATGATGATGATGATGATGATGATGATGATGATGATGATGATGATGATGGTGGTGGTGGTGGTGATGATGATGATGATGATGATGATGATGATGGTTATGGTTATGGTCATGGTCATGGTTATGGATATGATTATGGTAATGATGGTTATTATGATTATTATTATTATTATTATTATTACTATTATTATGATGATAATGATGATGGTGATGGTGATGGTGATGGTGGTGATGATGATGATGATGATGGTGATGGTGATGGTGATGGTGTTGATGATGATGGTGTTGATGATGATGATGATGATGATGATGATGATGATGATGATGATGATGATGATGATGACATTTTTCCTGGTGCCCTACTGAACTCCAAATGTGCATTCAGCTTGCAATGCATGAACAAGGAAATGCATCTGTGTGAAGGACAAGCCTCACCTCAATCTCATTCATCAGCTTCATCGCCTCAATGAGGCCAATGATCTGACCCTTCTTCACCTTGTCACAACATTTACAACAATTTAACATTGAAATGCATCTGTGTGAAGGACAAGCCTCACCTCAATCTTATTCATCAGCTTCATCGCCTCAATGAGGCCAATGATCTGACCCTTCTTCACCTTGTCACAACATTTACAACAATTTAACATTGAAATGCATCTGTGTGAAGGACAAGCCTCACCTCAATCTTATTCATCAGCTTCATCGCCTCGATGAGGCCAATGATCTGACCCTTCTTCACCTTGTCACAACATTTACAACAATTTAACATTGAAAAGCATCTGTGTGAAGGACAAGCCTCACCTCAATCTCATTCATCAGCTTCATCGCCTCAATGAGGCCAATGATCTGACCCTTCTTCACCTTGTCACCCTCCCTGCAGAAGGGCGGATCTCCAGGGGCACCTGATCGGTAGAATGTGCCCCCCATAGGAGAAAGAAGCTCAACACCACCCAGCTCAATACCACTCCCAGCAGCAGGAGGGGGGGGAGCAGGGGAAGGAGCAGCGGCGGGAGCAGGGGCCGCAGCAGGAGCTGCATGGACAACAAAAGTGGGAAGGTGTGTGTGTGGGGGGGGAGGGGGGGGGGGGAGCTGGGGCAGGAGCAGCGGCGGGAGCAGGGGCAGCAGCAGGAGCTGGGTGGACAACAATAGCAAGCAGTGGGAAGCTAGACATATGTAGTTGGCAGACACATGTCGTGGGTCGGTATCTCTTGCCGACCATAGGTGCGCCCACTCTTTTGCAGAAGTGGCAATACGATTGGAACTGAATCCTCGGTGCCACTGGTTTGTGTCAGGATACCCACCTCCTGGGGTGAAATTCCTTTCATAACTCTAAACAAAAAGCAGTTGTGAGTCAAACACAATTTCTAAGAATGGGATGCTGGTGCTGATATTGGTGTATGGTTGGTGGGTGTAGTGGTTGGAGTGGTGGGTGGAATGAGTGGGTGGTGGGCGTAGTGGTTGGAGTGGTGGGTGTAGTGGGTGGGTGGAGTGGGCGGAGTGGTTGTAGTGGGTGGAGTGGTGGGTGTAGGTGGGTGGTGATTGGGCGGATTGTTGTATGGGGTTGAACGTGGTGGTGTATGGTGGTGGAGTGGCGGAGTGGGCGGAGTGGGTTGTAGTGGTTGAGGGGTGGTGTAGTGGTTGGGTTGAGTGGGCGGAGTGGTTTGTAGTGGGTGGAGTGGTGGGTTTTGTAGTGGGTGGGTGGAGTGGGCGGAGTGGTTGTAGTGGGGTGGAAGTGGTGGGTTGTAGTGGGTGGTGGAGTGGGCGGAGTGGTTGTAGTGGGGAAGTGGTTTGTAGTGGGGTGGGATGGAGTGGGTGGAGTGGTCGTAGTGGGTGGGTGGGTGGAGTGGGCGGAGTGGTTGTAGTGGGTGGAGTGGTTGTAGTGGGTGGGTGTAGTGGGTGGGTGGAGTGGGCGGAGTGGTTGTAGTGGGTGGGTATCAGCTTAATGACACCTGTTCACATGTCAGAACGCAGGGGCTGTTGGTATACATCTTAATGTTTGCCTGACACTGTTTTTTTAATACGTACGGTGCATCGTCATTCTGTCGCTGCATGGCGACGCATGGGTCTGGCTTAACTAGTCAGAAATGCTCCCCCAACCCCCCCGGGCTCCATGAGGTTTGTGCTACTGAGGGGATGTTCTTTATCCGAATAGTGTCTGAGGGTGTCTGGATACTGGCTGATTCTGGGATAAATACTGATGACTAAAGTGGTGTAATTGTATTGTTCTAGTTCGAACTGCTGCCTACGATACAACTCACTAAACCAGGGATTTGTTTTTCAAATCAAAAAGAGGACATCTGACAAGGGGGGGGCAAAAAATAAAGTGAAAGACCCCATCCCAAAAAAGTGCTGAGGCACCCTTCCGCAGACCCCCCCCCCCCCCCCCCACCGGCTCCGGAACCCACTGCACATTCACTATCTCAGCCACCACTTAGTGTAATGGTGTCTAATTAGGCTCCTTTTACAGGGATTTTAAAGGCCTATCCATTGAGGTTGGACTAGAGACCATTGGGAATGTTTGAAACATAGAAAATCATCATCAATGTTACATTGTTTGGTGGGGGTTGTGGGTCAGGGCCCCTTAGCCCCTAATGTGCCCACCTTCAACATTCTTCAATAATCAGGCCTGCAATCCAAGCTTCAATCAGGCATCAAATAATCAGCCAAGCATGCAAGAGAATTCTGAAGTTTCCGTGGTCGCCGCTAAGCAATTGTTTACCGCACTTGTCGCAGGTAGTGCCCTTTGATTGTGGGTCCATCAAATAACATCAACTAGCACTAGTCACCAGAACGAATACAGAAGCACAGTGACGGGAAGGGAAAAATAAGAATGAGGTCTCGCTCTGTACGTCGTTGTACAAGTGTTGGTTAGGGCGTTGTGTGTGTGGAGAGAGAGAGAGAGAGAGACACCCTGGATCCCCCCCCCCATGTGCCCTGGGCAAAATATGTGGTGGGTCTCTCCCCCAATAGCATTTTTGGACTGGTATTTAGTAGAGGAACACCGTAGTTCCACTCCCATGTCATTCTGAGGGCTAGAAAAAAAGTGCCTGGAAAGTACCTAATTTTTTGAAAATATCACAATTTTTCCTTGACCCCCCCCTCCCCCCCCCCCCCCCCCCCCCCCCCCCGCCCCCCCCGTGCGGCCCCAAACTTAGGAGGACCGTTACTTTTTTTCTACTGGGCCAAATCAAGAAATAAACCGGATTCTTCATCCTCTCTATGATATCTACAAAGTTGGACGATGGGGTGATTTTGGTTAGAAGTTGCCCCCCCCCTGCATCTGATTACAATATATTTTTTGCCTCCTCCCAGAAACGGATCCTTATTACGATTTTAGCGCTGAGCGAAGGTAAGCACGGCGTGAAGCTCGGAAGCTCCTTTCGGCCATTTTTAGAGGGGGGGTCCTTCAGGAAACATGCATTGGTGACCAAACTTAGCTATAATTAGCCTGATCACTTTTTCCACTTTTCCAAAGTTCACATTTTCAAAACAATCGTGACCGTCAAAATAGATTTGTTTATGAATTACAAGACAATACATGTAAAAAAATAAGAATATCCAGGGGACCACAGATGCGCATACAAATTCACATAATTTACATTTAGGCACAACCCAGTGTAAGCACCACCACCCCACCCCACCACCACCCACACCACCTTCCATTATAGAGCTACCAAACTGATGCGCCGCCCTGGGTGCTGCTGGAGAAACAGCAGTGGAAATGGCGCAAAACATCATGAAAGGAGCCTCTGAAAGCAGTCAGGGTAGTCAGGTATGTGTTTGTTGGTATAAGTGGCACTACGGATACTGTAGTGCAACACGTATATAGAACGGAAACATTATTTCCATCTTACTCGTACGTGTACGATGTCTCCTGTAACATGCCTCTTAGTCCCAATCGCACTTACCACTGTCAGGGGTAGCGGTGCACATTTGTTTGGTCGTGGGTCAGCATCTCCCGCCGACTCTAAGTGCTCCTACTTTTTTGTAGGAGTGGCAACACCATTCGAAATGAATCCTCGGAGCCGCTGGTTTGAGTCGAGAGGAGTAAAGTTCCTTTCATAACAAAATATAGAACAAAACAAAACATTCGTTCAAAACAAAACAAAACAAAGCAAAACAAAGCAAAACAAAAAAAAATATAAGTTCCTCCTGGGGTAAAGTTCCTTTCATAACAAAACAAAACAAAATAAACAGTCAGCCTCACCTGGGCTTGTGGCCATCATCTGGGGAGAAGGAGAAGGAGGAGGAGGAGCATATTGCATCTGAGGGGGGAGCATGACCTGCAGCCAAACACAGCACATGTGCAGTGTTTTTAATTTCAGATTTATCAAGGCTAGGTATAGCAGGTGCTTGGGCTACTCAAGCCTGGTTTCAGGATTGTTGCGTAGCCATCTCATGTTGGAGCGCAAAGCGCGGAGCTCAGGTAGTTTGGGGGGTTTCATGTGTCGCCATGCAACGACGCAATAGTGACGCGTTGTTGAAAGGCGAAGAAAACAGTGCAAATGTGTTGAAAAGGGTAACTGTTCCATACCACAAGCATATGTGATGGTGATGGGAAATGCACAACATACAAAAATAATGGACAGTGGGACATGTACAAGCGTGAACCGTGAACCATGGCTTTTATTTTCGGCTACGAGTAGCAGCTGCTAGGCAGCTCCCTGGGCCAGCCACTGGGTTAAGCCCGAAGATTTCAGTGCTGGAAAGCTAATTACGTCAGCTTCCAGTGGCACTACGTTGCAATAGCATTGTCTGGATAGCAAGCCATGGGAGCTGTCTATAAGCTGCTGCTTGAGGTTGAAAAGAAAAGCTATGCCATGACCGTGATACTCTGTCTGTCTGTCTGTCTGTCTGTCTGTCTGTCTGTCTGTCTGTCTGTCTGTCTGTCTGTCTGTCTGTCTGCCTATACTGCCTGATCTTGCCTGCAACTTGTAACTTGAATGTGTGTATGTATGCTGTTACAGTCCAGGGGTAGGCCCAATAGGCTAAGGGGGCTTCCCCAACCGTGACAATAGAGGCTAAAACGAAAAGGCACGGATGACTCATGCACTGATGCTTAAGGAACGGCAACTAATATTAGTGTTTGAAAAACTAATATTAACCAGTGTTATTACAGTGCCACAACCCGGTCACAATAATAATAGTATTTCAATCAAATTCGAAATTTTGGTGAGACGTCTCGTCTGACTAATATTACATAATATTATATAATATTATTTATTCGCTTATGTTATATAACATAGCCGACCCCTACTGATGCTTCATGCTCAGGTTGGCCTTAGTCATACTTTAGGGTCCATTAAGATGCTTGCAACAGTATTAATGGAATGCGTGCGGGCTTACAGGAAATTTGCTGCAGCCAAGCCTTCTGGAAGTGCCTTCTGGACATCTGGAAGCGCTTCGGAATTGCACGTTCCAACAATGACACATATCTCAAGAGGGGGATTGGGTGATTTCCCATTGGTCGACATAGCGTGGGATTCCATCATTTCACTCGGTTCCATGTTAGAGACTTTGTACTAATCAGATTCCACACTCCGAAGTTCTTACAGTTGGATTCAAAACCGACCCCCTCTAGTTAAAATGTTACCTCAGGTTGCGTAATGGCTTCCCTCTTCTTCATGTGCAGGTTGAAGCGCTTGCTCTTCATGTCAAGCTCTACAATGTCTGTGGTGTTCACCAGCCTGCCAGGGTGGGGTGGGGGGTGGGGGGGGGGAGGGGTATGGGGAAGTTAGCCTCCATTTAAGTTAGCCTGCACTAAAGTAACCCCCAAGCCCACCTAGACCCTGAACCCTCAACCCTCAACCTTTGAATCAACTAGCACCTTAACCACTAAAATATAAACCCAAACCTCCTAAACTCTCTGTAAACTTAAGTAAAGGCTAACTTAAGTGGAGGCTTACTTCCCCCCACCCCACCCCACCCTTAATACCACGCCCCACCAGGCATTATGATTACTCCCCCCCCCCCCCCCCCCCCCCCCCCATCCCCGTTCGACGAATGGCTCAGTGGCAGAGCTCCTGGAACGACGAAGGTACCGGTTTCGAACCTCTATGGGTGCCCTTTAGTGTTCGCCGTCGCTGTCAACTGCCATGGTAGCTTTGTCCAGGTAAAGAAGCAGCACGTTACCTACCGCCATAAGACGAAGTTCCCTTAATACCACGCCCCACCAGGTGTTACCATTACCCCCCCCCCCCCCCCCCCCCCCCCCCCCTTCCCCCCCTGCACGTGCGGGTATGCTGGAATCGAGCTAATGACTGCATCATTAAAATATGCGTCGTTGTCTTGATGGAGGGTTGAGTTGAGGGGAGAGCAAACAACCGCTCTTCTACCAGTGGCACTCAAGGCGACACATTGGAATACATAGCTCTTCTTTTCCGCTACGAGCAGCAGCTTTTAGGCAGCTCCCCTGGCTTTTTTCCTAGCCAAATCTATAGCAACGTAGTGCATCTGGAAGCTGACAAAATCATCTGTCCAATACTGTTAGAATCTTAGGGCCCAGCTCAGTGGCTGGCTCAAGTAGCTGCTTAGAAGCTGCTGTTTCCAGGGGAAAAGGAAAGCTATGTTGAAATCGGTGGTAGAAGATACACTCACAGATAAACTTTGCCATGTCTGATAGTTCCTCCGCACCCAGGATTCAAATTCAAATTCAAATGCATCTCACGACATATATCAGTTCTTCAATCTGCAGGAGAATAATTATTTGTCACTTATCGTTTCAATTATAAATTCTCACTTCATGATATCTGACAGTTCACTGAAGTCCAGGGGGGTGGAGAACGAGGGAGCAGCTTCAGTAATGGTCTCCTTCTCAGCCACACGAACAACATGCTTGGACTGCAGAATTGGAAGGGTAGGTGGGGTGTGAGGGATGGGGAGTGGGTGACATGTCAGAATTGTAGAGTTTGAGGTAGGTGGTGTGGGGTGTGGGGTGTGTGGGTGTGGGTGTGGGTGTGTCGGATGGGGTGTGTGGGTGGGCGTGGGCTGGCAGGCAGGCAGTTATGCAGGCACAGCTTCCTGGGGAGTTCTTTTTAAATTCAGAGTGGATCAAAATTGCGCATCGATTTTCTGAGTTGGTTCGCCCTTGTTTGGTGATGTTTGGCCCATCCCTGAATGGCGTGGGGGTGACCGGGTGAGAGGAGGTGGATGTGGTCATGTGGGAGAGGTGGAATGGAGGGTGCGGGTGAGTGTAAGCCAATACAGGAGGAAAGTACATGCTTTAGGAAAATTTGTGGCTTTAGGAAAAGTGTCAGGACAAGTTCTAAGAGCGTGTAGCAAGCGACTCGGGAAAACGCTTTAGCGGCCACCGGCAGGGAGTTTCGAAAGTAGTGGAGAAAGTAGCTACTCGTAGCCGAGTAGAGCTACACACATTGAAGAACTTTTGCGACGCATCTTGACCGCTACGATGCTGATAACTCTAGTCATGCGCACTCCAACTATGCGCCAAAATTGTGGGTGCGGAGGTGGTCGGAATCGCTCAAACGCCCGGACAGCTGTCGGACAGACGGATCGAGAGATAGATGGACGGACAGACCCGGGACAGACGGCGGGGAGAGACACGGGGGACACGGGGGGAACTTGGGGCTTCAGCCCCGGGACCCCTGGGGGGTCCAGACGGGGGTTCCAGAGGGGGCTAAAGCGAAAATGAGGAAATAACTAACATGAAATCATTGGGCGGGGCAGGGCCAGGTGTATGAGCCTTACGACCACCATCGATAGCTGGATATAGGGCTCAAGCTCGTCAACACACTCGACAGTAACATTCGGGTGGGTTGAGGGGTGAGGTGCGCACGAACTGGTGGGTGGGTGGTGTGAGGGCCAGTCGTCAATTGTAGACTGATCTAGGAGTCGCAGGTCGACGGTGGTCTAACGTTGTATAACTCGAGGCAGGGCCATGTGTCTCACGGCTAATTCGACGATGGATTGAAGCCTGGAGCCAATGGATGGTGTAAGCGGAGATATGTATGAAGGGGTCGGGCTGGCTTGACGAGGTGGAGGGGTAGTAGAGCGTCGAGGCGCAGGCCTGGTGTGGCAGGGTGGTAGCAGGGGTGGGGATAGGTGCTGGCATTATTATCAACTTTGCTTCATGCTATCGAGAAGCTGATTCGGATCATGTTTTCTTTAAATGGTCACGCACGAGTGGCAACAGTGGACGGATATATCGATTTACCGGGGGTCCTCGGGGCAGGGACGGGCATCGGGCAGGGACGGGCAGGGAGGGGGAAGACCCGTAAATGGTTGGTCTCGGGACATCCCGAGAAAATCTTATCTCCTGGCTGCAGTGGAGGATGGAGGTTGGATTATATAACAGACCTTGTACCGGCTTCCTGCAATAGAGCGGTGAGTGCAATTCATCAGAGTACCATCAAATTGGATATACATCTTACGGTTCGAGGCGCGATGGGTCTAGAGATCACTCCGAGGTACCAGTAGCACGGGGTCGATGGGGTGGGGTGGGGGGACGGGGGGTGAGCAGGAATGGAATGGCCTTGCTGTCTGTCTGGAATTGATTGGAGCACTCACCACACCGCCACGAAATAGCACGTCCAATATTTGGCCCGTGGCGCGAGGGGTAGAAGGGCCTGTTCAGATTGAAGCGCAGGGGTGGGCCGTGGGGGGTCGTTGTTGAGGGTCTTGATCAGCTTGATTCATGCAATTGCGCGGCGAATACAATTCAATACGTGGGATCCCAATCCCCGGGTGTAAGTCGGCATAAGGCTTGTCGCGCGAGAGGCAAGAAGGGTCGGCACAGATAAAACGTCGTAGGGGTGGGAGTGGTAGGGCAAGTGAGTGCCTGAGTGGTCACTTATCAGTGTGTTACATGGAGCCAAAGCAATTTAGTGGTGGATTGAGATCACCTGGCGGGATGCCTGCAGCACAATGTTCGTGGCGCGAGGGGCAGCAGCGCTGCGCAAGTGGGGTCGAATCATATTGGCCTTCATTCCTTGCACCCTTCGTGGTAGATCCGATGAGTCGTCCGATGCAGGGTCCCTGGTCCGAGGCACAAGGAGATAAAGGCGGGCAGGCAGGTAGATAGTCTCGCAAGCAGGGAAAGACAGCAGAAGGGAGCCGAGTGCTTGGGTATCGATATGATGGGAGGAGGGACGTTTGTATGTTCGTCCGTTGGTCGGTTGACGGTTGGTGATAATAATTGACGGGCAGCGCACATCTGAGCGCGCACAGTCAGCAGGCAAGGGACCTTCTAGGGTTTGGCGTGGCCTGAGCTGTGCCTTCACACCGACCTAGAAAGTAACTTCGATTTATACCAGATTAATCTATGATTTATACCGACCCTCGACCAAACGACCATTCACCACTGCCCCTATTGAGCATTGGCCACGGCAGACAAGATCCCTGCCATGGTCGTTAGAGAGTAGTGGGCTTGGGATGAATTAAACCACTCGAGGATCGATTCATGTTACAATAACGACCGAAGAAGTGTTTTCAAAACCCAAATTCAAATCATCCGCTGAATGGCGATAAATTCGAATTCCTGGTCTCACTTCCAGTTCCCGTCAAGTGCCCAGGCTATAAACGTTTCACTAGGTCGATTTTGCAAACAGCTTCGTCTCACAAAGGTGATTCTGATGTGCGCTTGAACAACCCTGTCTCTGACATGTATGAGAAACTTAGCCGGTACCATCTAACAGTGGTATTTGGTGCCTGGTTGTCGAGGCTCTTCAAAACAGACTTTTTTCTCATAAAGAAAACCCAAAAGTGCGAGGGGACACTTCAAAGCTGATCACCTATGTACACCTGATGTACCGCCAGTTACGCAGATAGGTGAGAGAGAGAGAGGTTTCATTACCACTTCATTTTTTATTGATCCCTTACGCAAGCACTGTGGTGTATCACGCGGATATAACCATAAGATTCCCTAATCGGACAACACATTTTCCTCATACACCACAAGCACGCTCTTAACGCCATGACTGGACCAGTTACCGGTAGTACAATCGCGATGAAAGGAAGGGAACCGCAATTGCACTAGAAGCAAAGAATTTCGTGTTTTACAACAGGTCTGCAAAAAATCTGAATGAAATGATAATAAAATGTCTGAATAAAATAAACGATTTGATCCACTAAGTTGCACACTTGTCAAAAAATGGCTTAGACGTGCTCAATTGGTAACGGAGATGGGTAAAACTAGAACATATACTTTTTTAGTTGTGAAAGGACTTTCACCCCTGGAGGTGGATCTTCCGACACAAACCAGCGACCCGGAGGATTCAGTTCGAATGGCGTTGCCCCTCCTACAATGTGCAAAGTAGGCGCACTTGACTAATGACTACAGTATTCACAGATATTTCACCTGGTAATTTATATTACTGCCTACGACGGGAAGCAGCCAAATTACTATGTTACCAAGTTCAAGCATTCACATATGATGATATGACTAGACCCGCCTAGATGAAAAGTAAGCATATATTAGAGACTAGTGTTCCCAATTGACTAACTACATGGGCTAAGTACCAGTGTTATGTTTTTCATTTCCAATTCTCGCGCCGGCTACGCATTGCGTGACGCAAGTGCATTTGTTCGCCCAGACCACCACGGTCCGACACTGCCACACAGTAACCTCCTCGACCGTCTAGGTGACCACGACATGACACTCGTGTTCCAGTTAGTTGCGCTGACGTCCAGGTGTCGTGGACTGTGAGCAGTTAGTATACCCTCACCACCTTCGAATGTGGCGGGAGTGGCACAATCTGTCCGACTGTTGGCTGTGTCAGTTTCTAACATTTGGCCTACTCGGATTGTATTGGATTGTTTCATGGGTTTTCAGGGAACCCTGGGCTGTGCGCCGTCTTCCAACTCCCCCGTGTGATAGTCAATATAATAGTTATTCTGCTTTCTTCCGTATGCAAACTTATGTAACGACCTTCTCATAAACAACACAAATCACCCCCCTGCCACTGAGCAGTCTTCACCCCCCTGCCACTGAGTAGTCTTCACCCCTTTTACTGTGGTTTCACTTCCGCTCCAGCCTTATGTGCAGTATGTCCATTAGACTATGTTCAACAACAGAAGAAAACACGGAATATCGTTGTCGTTTCAGTATTTTTGGCGGAGCCCCTGTTGTTTGTTTGTTTGTGCGACCGAGACGAAGCCCGACACGCAAGTCAACGGTGCCGTATCGTACTGGCTTGGGGCCGCTCGATTCTGTTGCCTACACTCTCCTCCAATTTTCCACGGTGCTGGCGACGCTGCCTAGGACTTGTCAGTTTTGCTCCAGCCTTCAACCTGCTTGCCGTCCAGGTGCAGCATAGGAACAAAACAAAACACATACGTGATCGCCTCCATGGGCGGGTCTTGTTTTCCCCAAATATCAGATGTCTCATCGGGAGCTTCTCTAACTCGGAACTCGATTAAGTACCCTAGGCAGGCAGAAGCTACCGCATACATGCAGTTCCGCCATGACTGTGTCGGGAGATCCACATGCTACCTCGAACAGCGTGGTAACAGTGTGCTAATAGCAAAGGCAACGATAGGGGGGGGGGGGGGGGGGGGGGGGGGGATGGGAGACGGTGAGCAGCCTAGAGTTGGCTGAGCAAGCCTTAGGCAAATTTACATGGTCAATATATGCAGGAGACCATGAGTTGCGTAACATGAAATATGTTACAGATGTTGGGATTGGGGGAGTGAATTTCTCAAATAGATACCACATTCGGTTGAGGTGTCATGTGCAATGCTCCATACCCACTGCTCCATGCACACACACATACTGACACACACGCCTTCCCCCCCCCCCCCCCCCCCCCCCCCCCCCCCCCCCCCCCCCCCCCCCCCCCCCCCCCCCAACACACACATGCTCATGTAGCACCCCCCACACACATACACACTGTATATAAGTAGCACAGAATAAACATTGATACACGCCCATTCAGGGCACTAAAGGTCATCATGTAGGGCTGCAAGGGTCAGATAAATTGGATAAATATAAATTGGAGAAATACAAATTGGATTGAGGGCCAGACAAATTGGCGGAGAGTGTTGGCTATCAGAGCGACAGGTGGCACCGAAATTGAGTGCAGTAAACCGAAGCTAGGGATTACGACAGGGCCAGGGGCCAGTTAGGGTCCGCCAGTGTGGTCAGTCGTACAAACGGACAACAGGTCGACCCCGGTTGATCCCATCCTCCAGAAGGGGGGGCTCTGCCAAAAAACATGTCACAGTCCAATCCAATCCCTGTCCATTCTGTCCTGCCCTGGTCGCTGGTGTTCACGCTGTCCTCAGACAGTGAGTGCAAAGGCTAATAGTCCACAGCCACATCAGTGCTTTTCTTTTGGGCAACCAGCAGCAGCTTCCAGGCAGCTTCCTGAGACTGCCACTGGACCTAACCCAAAGATTCCAGGAGCGCAACAAAGCTGGAGAAACCAGTTTCCAGGTGCACTAGGTTGCTTTAGGTTTGGGTAAAGAGAGGTCTCGGGGAGCGGGCTAGAAGCTGCTGCTCGTAGCTGAAACGAAAAAAGAGAGCCACACATGAGCACGGACTGTACGTCCGCACACTGTCTAATCAGCTTAGTTTGCTCCCTGGTTTACGTGGGTACCGCACGGGGGGGGGGGGGGGGGGGGGGGGGGGGGGGGGCTTGGAATTGAATACAGCTTGTCTTGAGCCAGCTATGGTCATACAGCTTGTCATGGGTCATACACCTTGTCTTGGGCCAGCTATGGTCAAACAGCATGACATGGGTCATACAGCTTGTCTTGGGACAGCTTTGGTCATACAGCTTGACATGGGTCATACAGCTTTTCTTGGGCCAGCTATGGTCATACAGCTTGACATAGGTCATACAGCTTGTCTTGGGACAGCTATGGTCATACAGCTTGACATGGGTCATACAGCTTGTTTTGAGCCAGCTATGGTCATACAGCTTGACATGGGTCATACAGCTTGTCTTGGGCCAGCTATGGTCATACAGCTTGTCATAGGTCATACAGCTTGTCTTGGCCCAGCAATGGTCGTAACAAAAAAGTTGTCTTGGGTCATCTATGACAATAATTTAATTACTAGTCTTGCTGAAGGAATGGACATTTGACCCCAACCACACACATGACTGGCCCTACTCGAGGAATGGACACTAATCCATAATGTGATTCCCTTGGGATTAAATATTTTGGTGGTTGGACCGCTTTTAGCCGTCTAGTCAATACAGGCCGTACCTAAGGAATGTTCATCGCAAGTATGCCAGTTCAACACTGCATGGCTATGGCCAAACTAGTCAGAAATGCCCCCGCCAACTCCTCGGGGTTTGGGGGGCTCCGCACTCGTGGGGTTTGGGGGGCAGCGCGTCACACAAGCCGCCAACTCAACCGCGTGGTTTGGCCAAACTAGCCAGAAATGCCCCCGCCATCCCCCCGGGCTCTGCGCTCCGCGGGGTTTGGGGGGCAGCGTGTCACATGAAATAAAAAACGGCCCTTCGTACGATATTAGATGAATGCTCGCTCGCTCTTCATTGCTCATTGCAGGCTTAACCAAATGTAGCCTGCAGTATTCAGCTAATGGACCACTGCTTTTAATAGCTACATGCAGCACTTTGAAGACAGCTCCCCTGGCTGGCATTTTAGATGAATGCTCATTGCTCATCGATCGCTGCTCATTGCTCATCGATCGCTGCTCATTGCAGGAGATACCACCTTCCAGGTGTTTCAGGTTGGTTTAGGTTTGGGTGAAGAGAGAGCTCAGGGAGCCGCCTAGAAGTGGCTGCTAGTAGCTCAGCCCGGGGGGGTCCAGAGGGGGCTAAAGCGAAAAATATATATCAGTGCAATCAGCTTTCCTGCTCTCCTGAAGTTTTCGAGCTTCGCCCACAGCGTGGCTTGGGAATCTGCCTAGAAGCTGACTCAGATAGCACAACTAGGAATCTGCCTAGAAGCTGACTCAAACAGCACAATTAGGAATCTGTCTAGAAGCTGATTCACATAGCACAATTAGGAATCTGCCTAGAAGCTGACTCACTCAGCACAATATGGAAATTATGCCATGGATCTGTCTGTCTGTCGGCTCATCGACGGCCAGAAACAGATGTACAATAACAATTTGGTTCTATGGGTCATACTGACAATTGGTTGACAGTTGGTTGTCAGTTGGTTGGTAATTGGTTGACAATTGGTTGTCATGACAATCTCCTCAAGAAGCTGCTGCTCGCAGCCAGAAATTAAATGAGTGCACCAAATTGCAGCAATCAGTATGGGATCCGGAGACCTGGCATGCACAGCAGCAGACTTGCTGCCTTGCTGGCATGCACAGCAGCTGCCTTGCTGGGATGCACAGCAGCTGCCTTGCTGGCATGCACAGCAGCAGACTTGCTGCCTTGCACAGCAGGTATGCACAAATTGTCATACACAAATCGCCATGGAAACATCACCATGCATAAATCACCATAAACAGTAGCCATGCACAAATAACCCTACACAAATCACCATGGACAAATCACCATACACAAAATCAACATGGACAAATCACCATGCAAAGCAGCCATGCACAAATCGATTTGAGGAGTCAGCACTCGAAAAAGTACCATTCTTGCATCCCTCAAATGCACTTGTGTAGAATGTGCCATATTCGCGTCCCTAGAGTCAAGGGGAGCTTCCTCCTCCAGAAACGCTCAAACGATCTGGCATGGGCATGCTTTTTCCTGGAGAGCCCAACCTACTGCCAGCACTGCCTGGAACTTTGGGTTCCAGCGTTGGGATTGGCACACTTGTTTTGCCCTTATCCAGAGGCCTGTTCTTCCTGGGCGCTACATCCACTGGTGCCAAATGTCTCAGCAGGGACTGTTGCTCATGGACCTTGAGCTGGCTTTCCACTAGCTCTTTCTGACCATCGTACAGCTGGCGTTGACTCGCGTAAAGTGTCATCAGGGCCTGCAGGAGGGTGAAGGGGAGGTGAGGGAGGCGAAAGAGGTGAAGGAGAGGGGAGGTGAGGTGGAGGTGATGGTTGTAGGGAGAGGTGAGGAGGGAAGGAGAGGGAAAGAGGAAGGAGAGGGGAGGGGAGGGATGAGGGGCAAGGGAGGGGAAGGAAGGAGGGAGGGGGGAAGGAGGAGAAGGAAGGCAGAGGCAAAGCGAGCGAGGGCGAGGGGGCAGAGGAGGGGTGAGGAAGCGGGAAGGAGAGGATTAGGAGGAGGGGGGTATTTGGCGGGAGCGGTACCGAGTGGCCCTAGGTGAGCGCGGATAGCAGAGGAGGAAGGAGAGGGAAGGAGGAGGAAGGATTTGATGGGGCAGGGGAGGGAGAGGGGAGGGAGGAGAGGGAGGAGGTGGAACGCGAGAGGAAGGACGAGGGGAGGTGAGGGACAATAGGAGGGAGCAAGTGGGGGAGGGAGGGGGAAGGAGGGGAAGGGGGAAGGAAGGAGCTGTTGAGCGGGAGGGGAAGGATGTGGGCCCCGGGTCTACACCGAGGGGGTGAGGAGGTGGGAGGGACGGGGTTGGTAAGGAGGGAAGCCGAGGGGAAGGAGGAGGGAGGAGAGGGCATGCACTCTGCGAGCCCTGCCTCGAGGGAGGTGGAGGAGGTGGTGAAGGAGAGGACAGGATGAGGGGATGGGGTAAGGGAAAGGGGAGTGAAAAGGGGGGAGGGATGGGAAGGAACGGGGAAGGGGAAGGAAGGGATAGGAGGGGAGGAGAGTACTGAGGAGAGGGAGAGGTGGAGGAGGGGGAGGAAGGGAGGGAAGGAGAGGAAGGAGAGAGGGACGGAGGGGATGGGGAGGGATGGGAGGGGAGGATGGCGGCAAGTCAGAGGGGAAGGAGCAGGGGGAGGGGACGGCTTTTGGGAGAGGGAGGGAGGGGAGAGGGGAGGGAAGAGGAAGGAGGGGAAGGAGAGCCGAAGGAGAGGGGAAGGAGGGGGGAAGGAAGAGAGAGGAAGGAGAGGGGGGGAGGTGAAGGAGGGAAGGAGAGAAGAGACTGTGGGGGAGGTGTAAGGAGGAGGGAAGGAGAGGAAGGTGAAGGAGAGGGAAGGTGATAGAGAGGGGAGGGAGGTGAAGGAGGGGAAGGAGAGGAAGGAGAGGGGAGGTGAGGGAGAGGCGATGGAGGTGAAGGAGGTGAAGGAGAGGAAGGAGAGGGGAGGTGAGGGAGAGATGATGGAGGTGAAGGAGGTGAAGGCGAGGAAGGAGAGGTGATGTGAGGGAGAGGTAAGGGAGAGGGTTGGGGAGGGAGGAAGGCGAGGAAGGTCTCTATCTATCTATCTATCTATCTATCTATCTATCTATCCATCTATTTACCTGCCCATCTGTCAGTAAGCATCAGGGTTTCACTCTCCTTCTCTAGTCCCCAATGGACAGATGGATGAATATATGTATGCACTACTAAAATACATTATATATAACATGAGTATATGTGATATTATAATATATTATATTGATTTATGTACTAACAGAATATAAAATATTAATATATGTACTATCAACAGATATCATATTAATATATGTACTATCAGAATATATATATATAATATCAACACTCTTAAGGTGCCATGAACTAACGGCTTCGAGGACCTTGCACTTATCTAGAGGGTGTTGCTCTCACCGCCCTTCCACCTAACCTGACCCATCCCAACCCACCACAAACACCCTGACCCCATCCCCATCCTCTACACCGCCCAAGCCCCCCGCCCTCACCTCATCCCCTACACCACCCCCACCCCATCCCCTACTCACAGCTTCAAGGACCTTGCACTCTTCCTCTAGAGAGTGTTGCTCTCGCCGCCCTTCTACCTAACCTGACCCATCCCAACCCACCACAAACACCCTGACCCCATCCCCATCCCCTACACCGCCCCAGACCCCCGCCCTCACCTCATCCCCTACCCCACCACCACCACATCCTCTACTCACAGCTTCACGGACCTCAATATTCTCTAGAGGGTGTTGTCTCCGCCAGAACCTTCTACTAACCTGAACCCACACACCCACCAACAAACACCCGGACCCACCCATTCTCCTACAACCGCCCAGCCCACGCACTCACTCCTTCCCCTAACCCACCACCACGCACATCCTCTACTCACAGCTTTCAAGGGGACCTTGACTCTTCCTCTAAGGGTGGTGCTCGCCCTACTTATAACTAACCTGACCATCCAACACCACACCACCCCATACCGACCCCACCCCAGACCCCACACAACACCACCACTCACCCATCCCCTGACCCCGACAGAGCCCCCCACCAACCACAACCAACCACCCTCACCCCAACCCTACCCACTAAAGAAAACGGACCACCACACCACCCGCCACCACCATCCCAACCTAAGAGCCCCACAAAAAGAAAAAACCCGACACAAGACCAGACACAAAAACGAACAACAAAAAACAAAAACAACCCCACAATCCCCTATCACAGCTTCAAGGACTTTGCACTCCTCCTCTAGAGCCCGTTGTTCTCGCCGCCCTTCGCCATTCAAAAATGTAAGCAGCTCATGATTAGGCTCTTCCCACGTCTCCTCATCTTTGCTTCCATCTCCTCTCTTGGCTCCCCAGCGTTCAAGCAAGGTCCTCGCAACCACACTGGGATCTTGGGATTGATCAATTGGAGCATGCCCTCCCTCCTCCTCTGAGGGGGCGTTGCTGGAAGACGAAAGCCTACCAGAGAAATAACCTGAGAAAACAGAAGACCAAGTTTAGTCCAACCCTAACCCCTAAATCCTACCAGGGAAATGCCCTGAGGAAACAAAAAGATAAGTTTATTTCAACCCTAAACACTAAAGCCTACCAGTGAAATAACCTGAGAAAACAGAAAACAATGAAGGGAAGTCAAGTAACATCCCATTCCATTCCATTCCGCAGGGGATGATCAAAGCATTGCAACACATTGGACCACACCACATAGGATCGATTAGCATAATTGAAATATTAGCATGGCATATCATAACATAGCTTTTTATATTAGCATAGCATAGCATAGCATAGCAGCATAGCATATCATAGCTTAAAATATTAGCATAACAAAGGCATAGCTTAGCATAGGTTGGCATAGCATATTAACACATTAGCATAGACAAGGCCACAAGCAAGAGAACAAACTCCCTTGCCCATCTCCATCACATTCCTCGCCTGCATGGCCCACATGAATACATAAATAAATAAATAAATAAATGAATGAACAAATACATACATACATGCGAGGGGGGGGGGGGGGGGGGGGGGGGGGGGGGGGGGGGGGGGGGGGGGGGGGCAGGAAATAAGAACCATCATGTACCTGATAAAGCACCCTTGTCCTTGTCTTTGTCCTTGTTACTTCTCCTGGCCTTGTTACCTCCCCATATGGTATGAGAGCCCGGGGAGCTTGTTTGGGAAGCTTGGCCCTTCAAGACAAGATCCATAGCTTTCTTCAGCTCTCGCAACAACTGCTCTTGACTCAGTTCCTGCAAGTATAACACAGCAGACACATCAAGATATATAGACAACCACATGGTGTGAAAAAGAATAAAGAAACAAAGGAACAATCTAACAAAGGGAAACAATTAAAGAAGCGAAGAAAGAAATGAAGAAAGAGATGAAGAAAGAAAGACAAAAACGAGACCCTGTGGTACTGTTGGACCCATCAGTGGCTGCCAAAAGGAACAAGGCAGAAGCATGAGGCAGAAGCATGAGGCAGAAGCAAGCAACCTAGGCAAGCAGCAAGTGTAAGCCAGGGTCAATGAAGAAAGCTGTCAGGATTGTACATACATCATGCTTGTGTAGCCTCAGTGGCAACGCAACCTGGCCTACATAAATCTGAAAAAGGTACCCGGGTAGCACGTAGAGCCGAATGGGGACAAGGGTCAGTCAAGGGGCAGGGGCAGGCAAAGATAAGGGGGCAGGGGCAGGCAAGATAAGGATAGGGGCAGTCAGGGAGGAAAGGGACAAAGACAAGGGTAACACCCCCCCCCACCAAGGACAAACAAAAAAAAAGGGGGGCGCACACGCCGGGACAAAACAAACATAGAGAGTAGAAAGAAGAACCACACCAACGAAAAAAGGAGAGCGCTCGCCTCCATAGACTCTACCTTCAGCCTGTAGATACCCTCCTCCCTCCCTCACATCTCCATCTACGCGCGTACACCTCAACCCCAAATATATATCCCCCCCTATCGCTGCGCCACCTGTCCTCACATCCGACCATCACAACCTGAGTTCCAATCCTTCTTCTCGTGGCCAAACCTGCAGCTGCACCGGTGAGAAAGGGGACTACGTCCTTCCCTCCCACCCTTGCGACAACCCTGCACGTGAATAAAACATTGTGAAAATTGTAGTTGGGTGAGGATAAGGAGTGCTACATTCCACTGCACATAAGCAGGGGCGCTATGTTATATAATATTAGTGAATAAATAATATAATATAATATTACATAATATTAGTCGGACGAGCCGTCTCACCAGAATTTCAAATTTATTTGAAAATCTAATATTATTGGGACACTGTAATATTATGAGTCAATATTAGTTTTTCTAACACTAATATTAGTTGCCATTCCCTACACATAATGCCTATAAGACACATAATACCTGAGCGCATAGGTTCACCATATGACAACTCGTCAGATGCGAAAAAAAAGCAGTTGTTTTCTTGAGGATTTTGTTTCTTGCAACGGCGCTCAAGTTTCAGAGGTGGGATGGGTATATCCCCCAAAAGGTAATTTTTGCCAGGTTGTCATTTGAGTACGCCAACACGGAGCGCAGTGTGAACAATTGTTTCGTAATAAAATGAACGAAACGAAATCAAAACAGTATAGCCTGCATAGCGTTCTTACCCAGCGGTGTTCTGCTGCTTTGGAAATGTGGCTGCAGGCTCCACAAAGGCGATCACTGCATTCTCGTCTTGTTCCGCTACAGCCACAGACACAAGGGGTGGTGCTGGAACCACTTTATTCTTCACCACTCCACTGTAAGAAGACATGCGGGAAGACCTTCTCGAGCTTGCCAGGTCATCATGTTGCTTAGGGTCGCCCAGGTCACACATTTCTGACAGGAACTGCACGAGTTCAGCTTCCTTGATGCGACGTCCGGAAGAAAGCATGGAGCGCAGCGCACGCCAGTTGTCACTGAGGATCATTCGCAAGTCTGTAAAAATGCTTGTATTGTCGTCATCCTGGGCTTGGACCTTAGCAAACGCGTCGCAGATGATAGCAATGAGGAATGACACCAGCACGAGCACAACCAGTAAGTTGAATACCCAGAAGAATATGGCACCAATGCGGTACAGGGGGCTATTTTCATCTTGGAGCTCAGCGTTGGCATCAGTATTGCCCAGCAACATTTCGAAGCATGTGCGGATACTGTAGTCCATGGAGTTGAATGCATCCATGGAGGCGCCAAACACAACATGTGCCATTGCCGCCAGGAGGAAGAGGATGACGAGGGCGACGCCTACAAAGTGTGCTAGGTCAGAGGCGGCGGCCACCAAGGTGCGTGAGATGAGTCCTAGCTGGGCTTGGAAGGCGATGAGGATGTGCAGTCGGGCTATGAGTAGAAGGATGCTGATACTGTTAAGGGAGATGTACCTGTGGGTGGTGGGAAGGTGAGGAGGTGGGGTGAGGGGTGAGATGAGTCCCAGCTGGGCTTGGAAGGCGATGAGGATGTGCAGTCGGGCTATGAGTAGAAAGATGCTGATGCTGTTCAAAGAGAAGTACCTGGGTGGGGTGGGATGGGAAGGGGTAAGGGGTGCGGGGGAGGGGAGAGGGGGGGGAGGGGTGGGGGGTGAAGGTCGAAAGGCGGGCTATGAGTACCAGGATGCTGATACTGTTAAGGGAGAAGTACCTGGGGGTGGTGTGTGTGGGTGGTGTGTGTGGGTGTGTGTGTGGGTGTGTGGGTGGGGTGGGGTGGGGTGGGTAAGGGGAGGGGGGGGAGTTAGGAGTGGGGGTCAGACTAGGGGTGGGGGGTGAGGGGTGGGGGATCAGTGGTGCGGAGTGGAGGTCAGATAGGTGTAGTGCAAATACAATGACGCTGTTCCTTTTCTTTTAAATAATCTTGGACCACACTGACTATGCTTACCGCCCTCAATGTAGCCGAGACTCCACCAGTAAAACTACTACACCAGTTGCACAAAGGTCTCACCTATACTTAAGGGTCTGTTGCAGGTCAGTTTCAGGTTGGTTGCAGGTCAGTTTCAGGTTGGTTGCAGGTCAGTTTCGGAGTCAGTTTCAGGTTGGTTGCAGGTCAGTTTCAGGTTGGTTGCAGGTCAGTTTTAGGTTGGTTGCGGTCAGTTTCGGAGTCAGTTTCAGGTCGGTTGCAGGTCAGTTTTAGGTTGGTTGCGGTCAGTTTTGGAGTCAGTTTCAGGTTGGTTGCAGGTCAGTTTTAGGTTGGTTGCGGTCAGTTTCGGAGTCAGTTTCAGGTCGGTTGCAGGTCAGTTTTAGGTTGGTTGCAGGTCAGT
Source organism: Chlamydomonas sp. ICE-L (assembly GCA_013435795.1). Classification (NCBI taxonomy): domain Eukaryota; kingdom Viridiplantae; phylum Chlorophyta; class Chlorophyceae; order Chlamydomonadales; family Chlamydomonadaceae; genus Chlamydomonas; species Chlamydomonas sp. ICE-L. The sequence continues at coordinate 4,101,358 of JACBWV010000673.1, forward strand.
CTCGGAGTCAGGTTCAGGTCGGTTGCAGGTCAGTTTTAGGTTGGTTGCAGGTCAGTCTCGGAGTCTAAGGGTTCGGCGTCGACCCAGGCCTTCGGACCACGCCACCTGCGCATTAACCCGCCACCACCAGTCCCCTCAGGCTCATAGGGGCAACCAGCCTGTGTAGAAGCGTAGGGGGTAGGTGCCACAATTCAAGTTGGCTCACTCTACCTAAAACCAGAAAGCCCTCCGATCCTAAACCCTAAACTTGGTAGCCCCCACTTCAGTTGGCTCACTCATACCTAAACCCTAAACCCTCCATACATAAACCCATAAACTTTGTAGACCCCGTCAGTTGGAACTCATACTAAAACCCAAAAACCCTTCCGTTACAAAACCACTTAAAAACACATTTATTAAAACCCCCACATAGAATCAAAAACCTAAACCACTAAACCCCCTGACCTGAAGGGGGGGGTACCTTCCCCCCACCTGTCAACTATTTTGGACTGCATCATCAAAACGGTGTCTGATTCTTACGGGGGTTGGCATTTTGGAAGTTTCAGACAAAGGGAGGGGGGAAATTAAGTGTTTTAAGTGGTTGTCCCCCCCCCCCCCCCCCCCCCTCCCCCCTCCCTCACCCCACCCATACCTGTTTTACCCCCCCCCCCCCCCCCCACACACACCTTCCCCCCCCCTCCCACCGTACCCCAGGCCAGCCTCACCATGCAAAGTGGTCAGACAAGCTTTCCAGCTCAGAAAAGGCCGCCGACACATCTTCAATGCCTCGCCCTCCATTGGCCAGCTCCAAGGCTCTTGCGTAGGGCCCTATGTTGTTGTAGACATCGTACCTCAGATCTATGTTGTACATGTTCGCATACCTAGAGACAAGGGGGAGACAAGGGGTGGTGGTGGGGGGTGGGGTGGTGGTGGTGGTGGTAAGGGGCGGTGGGTGGTGGTGGTGGTGGTGGTGGTGGTGATGGGGGGGGTAAGGGGTGGTTGTGGGTGGGTGGTGGTGATGGTGGTGGTAAGGGGTGCGAGGGCAGGGTTTGGGTGCAGGAAAGTAAGCCGGACAAGTCCTAGGGATAAGAAACGCGGAAAATTGGCGGAGAGAGCTGGCTATCGGAGCGACAGGTGGAATCGAATGCAGCAGACCGAAGCCAGGGTTTACGACAAGACCAGGGGCTAGGTAGGGCCAGGTTTAGGTGCCGACAACATAACAGACTAACAAGACGACAAACAGACAACAGGGTGACTGGGGGGTCCTGCTCCCCCAATAGGGGGGTTCCTGCTTCCCCAGTAGGAGGGGTACGCAAAAAAAGAAAGGGCTAATAATGCCCAAGTAGAACAGAGCAATCAGTAGGGAAGAGGGGCAAAATAAATAAATAGATAAATAAATCACCTCACACACACAACATAAGGTTTACTCAGAAATTCACAATGATCCACCAGTATACCATGGTGCTGACCGTCAGCAAGTCACAAGACAGGCTGAACACATTGCGTGCAGTGAAAATCCTTCCCCCCCCCCCCCAACCCCCCCCCTCCCCCAACCCCCCCCCTACCTCACACACACACACAACACAAGGTTTACTCACAAATACAAAATGATCCACCAGTACACCATGGTGCTAACTGTCAGCAAGTCACAAGACAGGCTGAACACATTGCGTGCAGTGAATATCCTTCCCCCCCCCCCCCCCCCCCCCCCCCCCCCCCACCCCCCAAACCTCACACACACACACAACACAAGGTATACTCACAAATACACAATGATCCACCAGTATTCCATGGTGCTGACCGTCAGCAAGTCACAAGACAGGCTGAACACATTGCGTTGCAGTGAAAATCCCCCCCCCCCCCCCCCCCCCCCCCTCCCCCAACCCACCCACCCACCCCCAACCTCACACACACACACAACACAATGGTTTTACTCACAAGTACACAATGATCCACCAGTATACCATGGTGCTGACCGTCAGCAAGTCGCAAGACAGGCTGAACACATTGCGTGCGGTGAACCAAGTTGAGAAGCCTTGCTTAGCACATGTGGTGACCAATGTCAGCAGTGACCACATGAGCATGCAGACAACCATGCCACTGGTTCCAATTTCCAGAATAAAGCGAACCGTGTCCTTGGAGAAGTGGTAGAGGTCTACTCTCACGGTCTGTAGCTTGTGATGCAACTGAGGGAGGGTGGTGGTGTGGGGGCGTGAGGCGTTTGGCGTTTGGGGGGGTTGTGGTGTGGTGGTTGGGTGGGGAAAAGAAGGGAAAAGGGAACAGATGGTTGTGTGGTTGTGGGTTAGTTCAGAGGGGGTAATGGTATGTTAGATGTGGTTTGAGGTGCCAAAAGACCTGGGTCTCGGAATGGGCGGGCGTTGGTGGGGTAGGTTTTAGAGAGAGCCTGCGCGTGTGGGAGTGCTAAGGGGGGGGTGTGGGGGTCGCTGGGGGCTAAGGGGGGGGTAGCTACTGGCGGGTGGGGAAGTAAGAGGCGGGTAGGGTCCGGGAGCGTGGGGATTGCCCAGAAAAAGACGGGAAAGCAGGGTGGTGGGGTGGTGTTGTGTGTTGTGTGGGTGTGGTGGAGCTCAGGTGGGTGTGGTGGGGTGGGTTGGGGTAAGTCAGAGGTCATGGTCCTGTAGCTTTGTGGTTGTGAGAAACATGAGGGAGGGCTGGGGTTTTTTTGGGGAGTGTGGTGTGGTTGGAAGGTAAGCGTGGTAGTGTGGTTGGGGTGTTTAGTCAGAGGGTCAAGGTTATGTAGATTGTGGTTTTTGACCTGAGGGAGGGTGGGTGGGTGTGGTGGGTGGTTGTGGTTGTGTGTGTGTGGTGGTGTGGTGGGGGGGGGGGATAAGTTGGGGTGGTGGGGTGGTTTAAGTGAGAGGGTAAAGGTATGTAGATTGTGGTGGAAAGGGAGGCGAGGCGCAGGGGGGGTGTGGTGTGGAGGGGGGGGTGGGGGGGGGGGGGGGGGGGGGGCATCAGCTTGCGTTTGGTGGGAGTGGGTGGTTTAGTGATGAGGGTCACGGTTTAAAAGGGGTTAGGTAGCTTGTGCGTTGATTGAGGGAGGTGAGTGTGGTGTGTGCGTGGTGGTGGTGGTGTGGTTGGTGGGGGGGGGGGGCTAGCTCAGTTGTGTGGTGTGGGGTGGTTAAGTGAGAGGTCACGGATGGGTATGTAGCTTTTGGTGAAATTGAGGGGTGTGTGTGTGTGGTGGTGGTGGTGGTGGTGGTGGGGGGGGGGCTCAGTGGTGTGGATGTGGGAGGTCAGTTGGAGTGGTGTGGGTGGGGGTCGGTGGGAGTCAGTGGGTCAAGGTTCAGTCAGGGTTGGAGTGGGTGGTAGGGTCGGGGTGGGGTTTGGGGTCAGGGTCAGCGTCAGGGTCACGGGTTTGGGTTCAGGATCAGGGTTGGGGTTCAGGGTCGGGTCAGGATCAGGGTTGGGGTTCAGGGTCGGGGTCAGGGTCAGGGTCACAGGTTGGGGTTCAGGGTCGGGGTCAGGATCAGGGTTGGGGTTCAGGGTCGGGGTCAGGATCAGGGTTGGGGTTCAGGGTCGGGGTCAGGATCAGGGTTGGGGTTCAGGGTCGGGGTCAAGATCAGGGTCACAGGTTGGGGTTCAGGGTCGAGATCAGAGTCACAGGTTGGGGTTCAGGGTCCGGGTCACTGGTTCAGGTTCAGGTTCAGGGTCCGGGCCAGGGCCAGGGTCTACAGGTTGCGGTATGGAACCTACCTTGACAGAACCGCCTCCAGAAAAATCAAAACTTCACGGCATAGTTGAAGAGGTGGGACAGAGGGGATTGTGGAGAGAGGGGGATTGAGGTGACCATTTAGCTGTCCTCCTTGTGAGGACCTCAATGTAGCGTTGCCCTCCTTCAGGTACTTGACCATGCCAGCAGCCTCCTGCATTACGTTAAAAAGGCCACATGGAGTGAGTAATGATAACCTCCAGTCCAGTTGAGGTAGGAGACCGCTCCCCACCCGCGTTTTACGAGGGTCTAAAACACGCCCACCAGGCGTTATTCATTACTTTTATAAAGTTCTGTTAGGGTGTGGTATTCTATTGGTTTGCTGGTCTGAGATGGGGTGGTGGGGGAAGGGGGTGGGGGGTTTGGGTATTATTTAAGACATAAGCAGGGAATGGCTGCTGATGTTGATATTTGATTGCCGGAAGGTGGACGGGTTTAAGGTTACCCATTTATGTACATGATCATATGATGCAGTTTTGTTTGTTATCAATTGATATCAACTAGCCTTTGGTCAACACATATGATTGCGCTTTCTAGTGGTCGATTTATCGGAATTATAGAGTATGCCAGATGTATTAGGAGTGGGGGGGGCGATGCTTGGTGTCCTGTATTGGTCTGAGCTGGCATGTGTTGGGGTGGGAGGGGGTGGGGTGGGACCTGGCAGTGCTTTGAGGCAGGTGGTGGTGGTGGTGGTTGGCACCGCACCGTCAGGCGCGTCCCGGGTGGTGTTAGTGGTGATGGTGGTGGTGGTGGCCCTTCCAAATATTGAGGTAGGGACAAGGTCTATGTAGTGATATTTGGTATGACTTGTACTGGCTAGACGGTATGTACGTAAAGCATGTATGTTGTATGTATGTATGTATTTATGTATGTATGTATGTACTGTATGTATGTATGGAGTAAGGTATGTTATGAGTTGTTATGTATGTATTGCTGATGCATGCATATATGTATGATGTATGTATGAGAGCGGGGGGGCAAGAAGAGGGGGGGCAAGAAAGAAAAACAGCTGCCGTACCGCACCTTCGTTGGATAGAGGCCTATCCTCACACTATATAAAAAAAAGTTTTTTTTTTGAGCCAAAAATAAGTTGTACCAAAGTTAGAGGCGGCTACAAAGTTTTTTCAACCAAAGCGGCCAAAATCTTACATCGCGTAAATAACGCGTTTGGGTTAACCCCATTGAAAGATGTAAGAGCATAACTGGAAATGGGCTTTAAAGAATCTGTCGAATGACCCTTTTAGGGGGGAGGGTGAGGTACATTGGGTTTTGGGAGGGAGGGGGGTGGGGGGGGGGGGGGGGGGGGGGTAAAAAAAACTTTAAGCCACTTTATTTCCTCTGTGTTTTTGTATGAAATCGTCCACAATTCCAATCCCATTGAATCGGACACCATATGAAGGTTTGCGTGTCCCAAAAAAATCGTCTTTCGGGCCCCCCGCTGTAGCGACCCGACGTGCATGCGAGGCGATGAGGTGTGGGAAAACCCATTGTCGTGTGGGAGCGTGGCATGTATGAATTGATGTATGTATGTATGCAGTATGACGTACGTATGCATGCATGTTATTAGGCTATGTAGGTATGGAGTGTATGTATGTAATGTAGGTATGTATGTGTGGAGGTGTGTATGTGTGTATGTATGATTGTATGTATGTATGTATGTATGTATGTTATGGTTGTATGATGATGGATGGATGTGTATGTTGTTACGAGCCAGGGGACGGCCAAATAGGCTTCTAAAGGGACTTGCCCACTGTGACAGGGGAGGGGATTCAAAAGAAAAAGGAAACTGATGAACTGAAAGACGACTAAACAATTTTTTTACCTGACAGGTATCGGCTGTATGTAATACAAAAACTGGGCACAAAACATACTGGGCCTAAACAATTATGGTACCTAACACAATAATGGTACCTAAACACAATACTGGTACCTGAGATACGAGGTCGAGGTCCAGGAATGGGGGGGGGGGGGGGGTGGGGGGGTGGGGGGGTGGTGGTGGTGGAAAAAAAAAAAAAAACAATTGGGGGGGATAAAAAAAAGACAAATGCGGGGGGAGGTGGGGGGTGGGCCGGGGGGGATATAAAAGATGCGGGGGGACGCTGAGGAAGAAGAAAAAAAAAGGGGGGGGATGGGCGAGCGGGGGGGCGGGGCGGGGGGGGGGGGGGGGGGGGGGGGGGGGGGGGGGGTGGGGGGGGGGGGGGGGGCGGGGGGTGGGGTACGGGTAACCTGCCTCCGAGTTGAGTCCAGGAAACCGGGGGTAAACCGTCTCTTGCCCTAACAGTGGATGGTGGTGTGCAACGGACGTTTAGGGAAATTGTACTTGTTGAAGAGGTCGGAGCAGTAGGGCGGCAGGTTGGTGGTACGGTTTCCGTCCACAGTGTCGAAGATCCTGTTAGCAGGTCTAGCAGTGTTTTTACTTCCAAGCAAGATGATTCGGGGGGGTTGGGGTTCGGGGGGTCTTGGGCGTTGGGATCGAAACAGCTTTGCGTTCTGAGTTGAAGAATGGGGTCCACTCCAAAGGGGGAGGTCGTGGCCTCTCCGACACAGTTAGAGTTGAAGTTGACAGCAAACTTCGAGTCCAAGCAGGTGGAGGGGCCAATTCGGGTCTGGTGAAGCAGCATTCCCGCCACCAGCCTATTCTTTGTCCTGCATGTATGTATGTATGTATGTATGTATGTATGTATGTATGTATGTTCGTATGTATGTATGTATGTATGTATGTATGTATGTATGTATATATGTATGTATGTATGTATGTATGTATTTAGGTTAGTGGTGTGCATGCACAGAGGTGTGCAGAGGTGTGGAGGTGTGCGAGGGGTGTGCTGTAGCATGTACACAACACGTTGGCTAGTTGCCCACACACGCATGCATGTCTGTTACAGACAGGGGTGCCTACGAGGTAGGTGGACCGTTCAACTGACCAACCAAAGCAGCAAGGTGCACACTCAATTTATATTTGTAGTAAGTAGTATGTATGTTTGATATCTGTATGTATGTTTTTTATGTAGTATGTTTTTAATGTATGTCTGTGATGTCTGTATGTCTGTATGTATGTCTGTCTGTCTGTCTGTATGTATGTATGTAGAAGCATTGTACGAATGTGTAGGAGGTATGTATGTAGTGTCTGTGTCTGTTGTCTGTTCTGTCTGTCTGTCTGTCTGTCTGTTTAGTCCAGGGGAGCCAAAATAGGCTTACGGGACTTGCCCAACAAGGATGGAAGGGATCTAAAAGAAAGAAAAACCCCGCCTTGAAGGCGGGTTTGGAACAAGTTTTGATCATTGAGAGATCATTGATCATTATTGATAAGCGTGAGGTAAGTGTGAGATTGTTGGTGGTTCGTGTTCATTTTTCATTCCTGTACTGTGTTCATTTTCAGTTTGTACTGTGTTGCTGTGGCTGCCTCAGGGTGGAATTTTGGTTTGTTCGGTTTGTACTGTGTTGCTGTGGCTGCCTCAGGGTGAAATTTTGGTTTGTTCGGTTTGTACTGTATTGCCAGCTTTGACTTGAAATTTTCATCACCAGGGCAAACAACTTGGTTTGTCTAAAATCATCAACGTATAGCAGACAGAGAAAACACAAGGAAACCATGTGAAGACACTCCCTACTACACTCCCCAAACCCTGAACCCTAAACACAATTGGATGTGAAGACACTCCCTACTACACTCCCTAAACCCTAAACCCTAAACACAATTGCATGTGAAGACACTCCGTACTACACTCCCTAAACCCTAAACCCTAAACACAATTGGATGTGAAGACACTCCCTACCACTCTCCCTAAACCCTCAACCCTAAACACAATTGGATGTGAAGATACTCCCTACTACATCCAAACAACCCAACTGCCCAGATCGACCTGAGGTGACCGGTAGCATGTGCATGTGGGTGGTGATGGTGATGGTGGTAATGGTGATGGTGGTGATGGTGGTGGTGGTGTGGATGGTGGTTGTGTGGGTGGTGTTGGTGTTGGTGTGGGTGGTGTTGGTGTGGGTGTTGGTGGTGTGGATGGT
>JACBWV010000673.1:4109552-4234183 GCA_013435795.1 Chlamydomonas sp. ICE-L
GGTTGTGGGTGGGTTTGTGGGGTGGTGTTGGTTTGGATGGGTGGTGTGGGTGGTGGTGTTGGTGTGGGTGGTGTTGGTGTGGGTGTGTGTGTGGGTGTGTTGGTGTGGATGGTGATGGGTGGGTTGTGTGTTGTGGGGGTGTTGGGGGGTGTGTTGGTGTGGGGTGTGGTGGTTGTGGATGGTCATGGTGTGTGTTGGTGTTTGTTTGGTGGTGTTGGTTGTTGGGTTGGGTGTACTGCCCATGCGTGTGCCGGGGCCACATGAGATCACCCAGAGACTGCCCAGATCGACCTGAGGTGACAGGCTCATGTCGTGGGTTCATGCACAGGTGGCGTGGGCTGAAGGCCTTGGTCGATGCCCAAACCCCCCCTTTTTTTTGGGTATAATGTGGGACCATAAGGATGTCAAACAGTTGGTGGGTCTCGTTTTCTACAGCGGCAGGCCGGCACACTGGGCATGGGGCAGTACCTTACCCACACCAACACCACCCACACCAACACCACCCACACCAACATGTGGGACCTCATTGGATGCAACAGTGGGGTCTCTGCTACATTAAGGGCAGTAGTTAGTTTAAGTAGTATAATCAGGGAGTCAGTATTAAATAGTATTAGTTATAAGTAAACGTGTAAGTAATTAAAAAGTAAAAGTAGTAAGTAAGTAGTAGTAGTAGTAAAGTACAAGTAGTAAAAAACAAAACAAATCAGAACTACCAAAGCGACTCTCCCATCGTTTCTTTCACTGAGGGCGAGAAACACATCAACTACAGCACGGCTCAGATTAAACACATTTTCATCACATCTTACATATAAATCAAAACAAAATAAAAGTACCCAAGCGACTCACCCAGCATCTCTTTCTCTGGGGGCGAGAAACACATCAACTACAGCACGGCTCAGATTAAACACATTTTCATCACATCATACAAACAAATCAAAACAAATCAGAACTACACAAGCGACTCTCGCAACATCTCGTTCACTGGGGGTTTGAATGAAAAAAAAGAAAAATACATCAAACCTTTTAAAAACTGAATCGTAGGTTTGGGTGGTTTGCTGGGTCTGGTGTCGCAGGTTTGTGTCGGAGAGGAGAGAGGAGACCACCTTTTCTGGGGTGAGGTGAGAATCCTTCCACAGCTGAAATAAAATCAACTACAGCATAATGGGCTCAGAGTGTAAACGCAGGATTGTCGTCACAATTACATACAAATCAAAAAAAATAACTAAAAACTACCCGATGCGATCACCATCTCTTTATTGGGGGGGACCCAGCACATGGATGAGCTCGCGAGGCGGGGATCACTTATAGTCCCCTACTTTGACCCCCTAAATATAATTCATGAGGAAGATTTGTGCGGCCTTTTGGGGGGGGGGGGGAGTGGGGGGCGGCGGCCGGGCGGGGCGGGGGGGGGCTTGTGCGGGGTTAGGGGGGGGGCGGTGGTGGGGGGGGGCCCCCGGACGCCTTCGGGGGGGGGTCACGCCGGGGGCGGGGGGGGGATGGCTTAGCCGCGGGGGGGGGGGGGGTTCGTAGGGCGGGGGGGGGCGGTTAGGAAGATCCCCTCGGGGCGGGGGCCGGGGGGGGGGTTTTATTGCGTCAGCGGGGGGGGGGGGGTGTCGGGACGGGGCTTTGGTTATTTAGGAAGAGCTGGGGGGGGGGGTGATAGGGGTTTTAGGCCAGTATGTGGGGGGGTAGGCGGGGGTAGGCAAGCGGGGGGAGGGGTGCGTCTGGGGTGTATTAGGGGGGGGGTGCGGGGGTGTGTTAGGGGGGGGGGTTTTAGGGGGTAGGGTTAGGGGGTTTGGTGGTAGGCAGGGGGTTGGGGTGGGGTTATTTTAGGGGTTGGGGGTGTTGGGTGTTGTTGGGGGGTTTTGGGGGGGGGGGGGGGTGGGGGGGGGGTGCTTGGGGTTAGGGTTTTGGGTTACGGGTTAGGGGGTTATGGTTAGGAGATTACAAAAAACTTGACATAGGTCATAAGAAAACAACTTCCGCACTACCCCCCGGACTCACCCAACATCTCTTCTTGGGCAGGTGAGAGACCAATCAACACCGCACGGCTCAGATAGAATGTAAAAGCGTTTCCGAAAGTCCGAAGAGGACGTGGGAGTTAACACGGCGAGTTCGCCAGCTTGGACTCTTTCTCAGTCACCGCCCTGTCTCTCCTCACCCTCTTCCACAGGGCCAAGGCCTGCCCCTGGCGTTGCCAATGGAGTCTGACTGCCCCACGATAGCTAGCAAGATCTTTCCTGGATTGCTGGTTCTCCAGAGCCTAGTCGAGTCGGCAGAACTCTGGAAAGTAGTTTTTGAATTGCGCAAGGGCTAGCGCGACTATTGGGCGCGATGATTGGCTCCGCAAGGGCAACATCCTGCAAAGGTGCGCAGATAAATAAGTAAATGCATAAATGCATATTACACCATATTATGAGGCGCGTGAGGCTCTTCGAGGGCAGGAAACGTCATGCATGGTGTTTTAGAAGGTTGTCTGTGTAGAAGCGTGCTGTAGGTATATTTATAGCAGGGTAGGAGGTAGTGGTAGTACGTGATGGTAATGTTCAATGTAATAGGTTATTTCACTTGTGAAATAGAACGATATGAAGCCTCCTGGCGCTGGCACCACCGCGAGGGCAACATCTTGCAAAGGGGTGCAGTAGGGTGGGGATAATCAGTCTCAGGATATCAGTAGGTGTTTCCAAGTGTTCTGTTCAATGTGTTCAATGTTCACATCCGCACCCCCCCATAACACACTTGCACCCTCCCCCAACACACCTGCACCCTACCCAAACACACCGCACTCCCCCAAACACACCCGCACCCTCCCAAGCATCCCCAAACTGCACCTGCTGATCAATGATCTCGTCTAGTCTGCTGATCACTGTAGCTTGGCCCAGGTTCAGGTCCCTCTGGCTTGCTTTGATCAATGCGGCCATGGTGTCATCTCGTGCCAACCTGACAGACTCGACATTGGACGCCCTGACATCGCTATCCATAGTGACAAGTTCTGTTGAAAGACCGTCTTGGACATTCTTCACCTCGGAGGAAGAAACCTGAGGTGGGTGAGGGTTGGGGGGGAGGGGGAGGGGGGTTCGAGTTGACCGTTGTGTAGTGGTGAGGTTGGGGAGGGCGGAAGGATCGAGTTGAGTTGAGTTGAAGTTGAGTTGAGTAGTTGAGTTGGGAGAGGGGGGAGGGGAGGGTGCCAGAGGGGGTGGGTTTGAAGGGTTGTGTGAGTTTGAGTTGAATTGCGGGAGGGTTGGTTGTGGTTGGGGGTTGAGTTGGGTGGGATAGAGGGGTTCTGTTGAGTTGGAGGGGGTTGAGTTTTGAGTTGGGGGAGGGGTTGGGTTGAGTTCAGTTAGGGAGGGGGGAAGAAGGTTTTGATTTTTGGGGTTGACTTTGTTTTTTAGGGAGGGGTTGCGTTGAGTTGGCGGGAAGGGGGGAAGGGCTGGGAGTTGGGCCTGGCAGTAAGGGGAGGGTGTGGGGAGTTGAGTAGTGAGGAGGGGGGAAGTTTTGGGAAGAAGGGAGAGGTGACGGGGCAGGGTGGCGGAAGGGCAGGAGTCGCAGTTGAGTGGGGTGCGGGATGGGGTTGAATCGAGTGAGTTTTGTGGGAGGAACAGTGTAACGATTAGTTGAGTTAGAGAGAGGGGGAGGGGTGATGAGTTGTTTGGGATGGGGTTTTTTTTTTTTTGACGGACTTGAGTTGAGGTAGGTCGGGTGGAGTTTGAGGTGGGGAGGGGTTTTGCCTTGAGTTTCGGGGGAGGGGTTGACTTGAGTTGTTCCTGGAGAGAGGGGGTGTTTGACTGGAGTTGGGGGAGCGGGTTGACTGAGTAGGGGGGCTTGACTTTCTGTGTTGTTTTGGGGAGGGGGGGAGGGGTGACGTGAGTTGGGAAGGGGTTGACTTGAGTTGGGGAGGGGTTGACTTGAGTTGGGGAGGAGGGCTGACTTGAGTTGTTTTGGGGAGGGGTTGACTTGAGTGGGGAGGGGTTGACTTGAGTTGTTTGGTGGCGAGGGGGTTTTTGACTTCGAGTTGGGGAGGGGTTTTCGGTTGACTTGAGTTGGGGAGGGCGTTTGACTTTGAGTTGTTTTGGGGAAGGGGTTGACTTGAAGTGGGGGAGTGGGGTTGAATCTTGAGTGTTTCTGAGTTGTGTGGGGAGGGGGTTGACTTGGGAAGGTTGGGGAGGGGTTTGTTACTTGAGTTGGGGGGGCTTTCTTGACGTGAGTTGTTGTGGGGAGCGCGTTTGACTTGAGTGATTTTGGAGAGGGGGTTTGACTTGAGTTGGGGAGGGCTTGTTTGACTTGAGTTGTTTGGGGAGGCGTTTGGTGTGACTCGAGTTGGGAAGGGGTTTTGACTGAGTTGGGGGAGGGGGTGACTGAGATTGGGGGAGGGGGGACTGAAAGTTGTTTTGGGGAGGGGCTGACTTGAGTTGGGGAGGGAGGGGTTTGAAAATTGAGTTGTTATTGATGCGGGGGGGGTTTTGAATTGAGTTGGGGAAGGGGGATTGACTTGAGTTGTTTGGGGAAGGGGTTGCACTTGAGTTGGGAGGGGCGGTTTTTTGTGTTTTGACTTGAGTTGTTTTGGGGAATACACTTCGAGGGTTCGACTGGGAGGTGGGGACCGGGGTTGGGGTGACTTGACCCGGTGTTTTGGAGACGGCGGTTGACTGACGTGGGGGGATACCCGAGCTGGGGTTGAGTTGAGGGGGGAGCGGGGGGGTTGAACTTGAGTGGGGGGGGGTTGGGGGTTGAGTTGAGTTGGGGAGGGGGTTGACTTGAGTCGGGGAGGGGTTAGGGGTTGACCTGAGTTTTTTGGGGGAGGGGTTTGAACTTGAGTTTTTTTTTTTTTTGGGGAGGGGTTGACTTGAGTTGGGGAGGGGTTGACTTGAGTTGTTTTGGGGAGGGGTTGACTTGAGTTGGGGAGGGGTTGACTTGAGTTGTTTGGGGAGGGGTTGACTTGAGTTGGGGAGGGGTTGATGAGTTGTTTGGGGAGGGGGGTGACTTTGACGTTGGGGAGGGGTTGACTCTTGAGTTGTTTTGGGGAGGGGTTGATGAGTAGGGGAGGGGGTGTAGGTTTTTTTTCGGTTGACTGGATTTGGGGAGGGGTTGACTTGAGTTGTTTTGGGGAGGGGTTGACTTGAGTTGGGGAGGCGCTGACTTTGAGTAGGACATCCCTTGTTTATTCATTTCATTAATACAAGTTGCGCACCTGGTTTGCAGCATTGTCCAGCTCATCTTGCAAGTTGATTTGTAGCAGGTTACGTCGACTACCAGAGGAGCTAAGTTGGCGACGGCCTGCGCTTGTTGTCTGTAAACCGGAAATCTGGCTCGGTGACTGTCCCGCCTGCACGGGGATAGGGCACATGGGTAGGGGTTGGCTATGTTGTATAATACTAGTGAATAAATAATATCATATAATATTATTTACTAGTTGGACGAGCCGTCTCACCAGATTGGTCTGGTGGTACACCAAATTGCTTGAACGACGAAGGGTTGGGGGTTCGATTCCCCCTACGGCCACCCTTAGCGTTGCAGGTCATTGTCAACCGCAATGCAAGCTTGTCCATTCAAGGTGGTAGACCTTTCTCTGCCTGCATACGACGGGTTCCCTTAACACCACGCCCCACCAGGTGTTATCATTACCTTTTTACAGTGGTGCATTATGGCAGGTGTGTATGCATTACATACATACATACATGCATACATACATGCATGCATACATACATACATACATACATGCATACATACATGCATGCATACATACATACATACATACATACATACAGTGGTGCCTCTGCTTACCTCTAGAGCGTTGTAGATGATGTCTGCGAACTCTGTGTCTGCGGCCGCATCCAGTCTCAGGTCCAGGCAGGCAGAGCACACGCACACCTTGAAGTGAGAAGTGAGTGATCGGGACACGGATGTGTATGGAAGGCATTCACATAAGGGGGGACCGGGGCGGGAAGGGACGGGGGAGAGCGGACGGGGAGGGGGAGTGGGAGGAGGGTGACACGTGCCCACACCAAACCGGGGAGGGGCGAACAACACTTCCAGGGAGGGAGGGCAGAGGGAGAGACGGGATAAGGGAGGGTCAGCCGTGGGATGGGTGGGGGGGGAGGGGGTGCAGAGGGGGGAATGTGGGGGTCTGCTGACCACGCCTTCGGGGGGAATAGGGTAGGACCGGGGAGGGATGGCGGACTGGGAGCGGACGTGATGGGAGGACTCGGGGGGGGTGGAGGAGGGGCCTCGGGTGAGGGGGGGGGGATGGAGGAGGGAGGGAAAGATGCATGGGAGGGAGGGAGGGAGGGGATAGGGAGGGATCCGGGGAGGGAGGGGTGGGTAGGGAGGGGGGGGGGGGTAGGGGGGGGGCCAGGGTCGGGGGGGCGGAGGAGGGTGCAAATTCCAGTACGGACTGGGACACGGGAGGACGGGTACCGGGAGTAGGGCAGGGACGGGGGTGACGGGCGGGGGGGGGGGAGGGGGGGGGACGAAGGGGATGACCGGGGATCGGGATTGCGGGAGGGAGGAGGAGGAGCGGATGGGAGGGAGTGAGGAGGGAGGCGGGGTGAAGGGAAAGGGGATTACCGGCGACGTGATCGCTGGGAAAGGGAGGGATGCCAGGAAAGCGAGGGCCCGAGTATCGCGGGATCTTCTTGGGGGGGTGGGTGATTTCCGAAACGGTGACGCACCCCGCCTGATTCTAGCACAACTCCACCCCCAGAGGGCACTTCCACGGGCGGAGGAGAGGGTCGGGTGCGCCGCGGGGGGAGACGGGCTTGGGTCGCGGGAGACCCCCCCAAGGAGGAGGATAGAATGATTGAAAAGGAAAAGCCGCGTGAAAGGAAGGAAACCGAAAACAAAGAGGATGGGGGGGGAGAAGGACGATATCAAAAAGAAAGTAGTAGTTAGTATGAGGTTACACAAAGCTTACAGTCAAAAGTAAAGCAGAGAAACAACAAAAAAACAACAAAACGAAAGTGTTTGGAGTCCCCCCCCCCATCACACACCACACACACGCCCCACACGCACACACACCTGAGCGCTTGAGCAGGAGTCGAAGCAGTTGCACAAAGCTGCACAGTCAAAAATTAAAAGAAGAGCAGGAGAGACCAAAGTGTCTGAACAGTCCCCCCCCCCCCCCCCCCCCCCCCCCCCCCCCCCCCACCCACACACACACACACACAACAACACACACACGCACAAACACACCCCCACACGCACCCCACACCCTCAGCGCTCGAGCAGGAGTCAAAGCAGTTGCACAAAGCTGCACAGTCAAAAATTAAAAGAAGAGCAGAAGAGACCAAAGTGTCTGAACAGTCCCCACCCCACCCCCCCCCACACAAACACAAACACACCCCACACGCACCCACACCTCAGCGCTCGAGCAGGAGTCAAAGCAGTTGCACAAAGCTGCACAGTCAAAAATTAAAAGAAGAGCAGGTGAGACCAAAGTGTCTGAACAGTCCCCTCCCCCACCCCCACCCCACCCACCCACACCCACCCCACACGCACACACACCTCAGCGCTCGAGCAGGAGTCGAAGCAGTTGCACAAAGCTGCACAGTCAAGCTCCATCTCACAGGGCTGCTCACAGACAGTCCGGTTTGAGGCCACACTCAGGTCCCCAACCACCGTCTCCCCTCCAGGCAGCTGCGTGCAGTTGAAGGGCTGCGACGAAGCGTCACTGCTCACATTACACGTCACGTTTTTAGATGTACAGGAACCCAAGTACTCAGGCGCTCTAACAGCCAGGTCACAGTCAGTGTAGGCTGTGGTGTTTCCGTCCCAGGTGGCTAGGTTGTAGTCTGTGGCCAAGACACCCATGCTTGTGCTGCTTGGGTGGGGTAGGATGCCGCTTGTGGCTCCTGCAGATTCGTAGAGGTCCAGGATCTGGGGGGAGAAGGAGGGAGGGGAGGGAGGGGGGGGGGGGGGGGTCAAAGGGGTTGGTGATGGTGTTGGTGATGGTGATGGTGGTGGCAAAGGGGTTGGTGCTGGTGCTGGTGTTGGTGTTGGTGCTGGTGGTGGCAAAGGGGTTGGTGGTGGTGGTGGTGGTGGTGGTGGCGAAGGGATTGGTGGTGGTGGTGGTAATGGTGTTGTTCATGGTGTTGGTATTGGTGATGGACTTGGTGTTGGTGTTGGTGATGGTGTTGGTGATGGGGTTGGAGCACGGAAAAACAACAGTGGGTGGTACACAAGGAACACATACTTTGAGCCAGAGAACCTACCTCCTTCACTGTTAGAACCGGGTAGGAGTCCGCAAATGCAGGAGCCTGGATCGTGGTGCTGTTGACCTCGCCCTCTTGGAAAGCCATTTCAGCAAGCCGAGCATCAGCCAGCAAACTCATGGAAGGGAAGCCTTGCAGGCTGACGGAAATCACATTGGGCCTTGCAAGATTCAGAGTTGCGCTCCCAGGTTGTGTGGCAAAGGTGATGCCTGCAAGTTGGTGGGGGAGATAGATGGGTGGGTACGTGGGTGAGTAGGAGGATTCATGGGTGGGTGTGAATGTGGGCGAGTAAGAGGATATATGGGTGGGTGTGAATGTGGGGGAGAGTGTGGGTTTTGCAAGATTCAGTGTTGCGCTCCCAGGTTGTGTGGCAAAGGTGATGCCTGCAAGTTGGTGGGGGGGATAGATGGGTGGGTACGAGGGTGTGTAAGAGGATGCATGGTTGGGTGTGAATGTGGGTGGGTATGTGGGTGTGAATGTGGGTCTTGCAAGGATCAGTGCTGCACTTTCAGTGTGGGTGGCCAAGGTGATGCCTTCAGGTTGGTGGGGGAGATAGATGGGTGGGTAGGAGGGTGAGAAGGCGGGTGGGTATGTGGGTGAGTAGGAGGATAAATGGGTGTGTGTGAATGTGGGTGAGTAAGAGGATAAGTGGGTGGGTGTGAATATGGGTGGGTATGTGGGCGAGAATGTGGGTCTTGCGAAGCTCAGTGCTGCACTCCCAGTGTGGGTGGCCAAGGTAATGCCTACAGGTTGGCAGGTTGGTCGGTGGATAGATGGGTGGGTAGGTGGGTGGGAATGGGTCGTCATGAATCATGGTCATCATCAACACAGCAGCTCACCCATCGCATACAGCACTTATTGCGCTGGCAGGGATGCGCTGTGTGTGTCGGACAGGAATACAAGTGTAACGTACAAGTGTAACGTACAAGTGAAATGTGTTTTCATCATCATCAACACAGCAGCTCACCCATCACATACAGCACTTGGAGTGCAGGCAGAGATGCGCTGTGAGGGTCTGACAGTTATTCAAGTGTAACGTTTAAGTGAAATATGTTTACGTGATCAGCAACACAGCAGCTCACCCGTCTCACACAGCACTTGGAGTGTTGTAAAGGATGTGCTGTGTGCGTCTAAAAGGAATACAAGTTTAACATACAATTGAGCTATGCATCATCATCAGCAACACAGCAGCTCACCCGTCTCATACAGCACATGAAGCGCTGGCAGGGATGCACTGTGTAGCTCTAACAGGAATACAAGTGTAACATACAAGTGTAACATACAAGCGCTGGGAGTGTTGCACTGTGTAGGTCTAACAGGAATACAAGTGTAACATACAAGTGTAACATACAAGCGCTGGGAGTGTTGCACTGTGTAGGTCTAACAGGAATACAAGTGTAACATACAAGTGTAACATACAAGCGCTGGGAGTGTTGCACTGTGTAGGTCTAACAGGAATACAAGTGTAACATACAAGTGTAACATACAAGTGAGCTACGTATCATCATTATTAACACAGCAGCTCACCAGTTTCATTCAGCGCTTGCAGTGCTGTAAGGGATGTGCTGTGTGCGCCTGACAGGAATACAAGTGTAACATACAAGTGTAACATACAAATCAGATATGTATCATCATCATCAACACAGCAGCTCACCAGTTTCATACAGCGCTTGGAGTGCCGTAATGGATGTGCTGTGTGTGTCTGACTGGAATACAAGTGTAACATACAAGTGAACTATGTATCATCATCATCATCATCACCAACACAGCAGCTCACCAGTTTCATACAGCGCTTGGAGTGCCGTAATGGATGTGCTGTGTGTGTCTGACAGGAATACAAGTGTAACGTACAAGTGAAATGTGTTTTCATCATCATCAACACAGCAGCTCACCCATCACATACAGCACTTGAAGTGCGGGCAGAGATGCGCTGTGAGGGTCTGACAGTTATTCAAGTGTAACGTTTAAGTGAAATATGTTTACGTGATCAGCAACACAGCAGCTCACCCGTCTCACACAGCACTTGGAGTGTTGTAAAGGATGTGCTGTGTGCGTCTAAAAGGAATACAAGTTTAACATACAATTGAGCTATGCATCATCATCAGCAACACAGCAGCTCACCCGTCTCATACAGCACATGAAGCGCTGGCAGGGATGCACTGTGTAGCTCTAACAGGAATACAAGTGTAACATACAAGTGTAACATACAAGCGCTGGGAGTGTTGCACTGTGTAGGTCTAACAGGAATACAAGTGTAACATACAAGTGTAACATACAAGCGCTGGGAGTGTTGCACTGTGTAGGTCTAACAGGAATACAAGTGTAACATACAAGTGTAACATACAAGCGCTGGAGTGTTGCACTGTGTAGGTCTAACAGGAATACAAGTGTAACATAAAAGTGAAACATACAAGCGCTGGGAGTGTTGCACTGTGTAGGTCTAACAGGAATACAAGTGTAACATACGAGTGTAACATACAAGCGCTGGGAGTGTTGCACTGTGTAGGTCTAACAGGAATACAAGTGTAACATACAAGTGTAACATACAAGCGCTGGGAGTGTTGCACTGTGTAGGTCTAACAGGAATACAAGTGTAACATACAAGTGTAACATACAAGTGAGCTACGTATCATCATTATTAACACAGCAGCTCACCAGTTTCATTCAGCGCTTGCAGTGCTGTAAGGGATGTGCTGTGTGCGCCTGACAGGAATACAAGTGTAACATACAAGTGTAACATACAAATCAGATATGTATCATCATCATCAACACAGCAGCTCACCAGTTTCATACAGCGCTTGGAGTGCCGTAATGGATGTGCTGTGTGTGTCTGACTGGAATACAAGTGTAACATACAAGTGAACTATGTATCATCATCATCATCATCACCAACACAGCAGCTCACCAGTTTCATACAGCGCTTGGAGTGCCGTAATGGATGTGCTGTGTGTGTCTGACAGGAATACAAGTGTAACGTACAAGTGAAATGTGTTTTCATCATCATCAACACAGCAGCTCACCCATCACATACAGCACTTGAAGTGCAGGCAGAGATGCGCTGTGAGGGTCTGACAGTTATTCAAGTGTAACGTTTAAGTGAAATATGTTTACGTGATCAGCAACACAGCAGCTCACCCGTCTCACACAGCACTTGGAGTGTTGTAAAGGATGTGCTGTGTGCGTCTAAAAGGAATACAAGTTTAACATACAATTGAGCTATGCATCATCATCAGCAACACAGCAGCTCACCCGTCTCATACAGCACATGAAGCGCTGGCAGGGATGCACTGTGTAGCTCTAACAGGAATACAAGTGTAACATACAAGTGTAACATACAAGCGCTGGGAGTGTTGCACTGTGTAGGTCTAACAGGAATACAAGTGTAACATACAAGTGTAACATACAAGCGCTGGGAGTGTTGCACTGTGTAGGTCTAACAGGAATACAAGTGTAACATACAAGTGTAACATACAAGCGCTGGGAGTGTTGCACTGTGTAGGTCTAACAGGAATACAAGTGTAACATAAAAGTGAAACATACAAGCGCTGGGAGTGTTGCACTGTGTAGGTCTAACAGGAATACAAGTGTAACATACGAGTGTAACATACAAGCGCTGGGAGTGTTGCACTGTGTAGGTCTAACAGGAATACAAGTGTAACATACAAGTGTAACATACAAGCACTGGGAGTGTTGCACTGTGTAGGTCTAACAGGAATACAAGTGTAACATACAAGTGTAACATACAAGCGCTGGGAGTGTTGCACTGTGTAGGTCTAACAGGAATACAAGTGTAACATACAAGTGTAACATACAAGTGAGCTACGTATCATCATTATTAACACAGCAGCTCACCAGTTTCATTCAGCGCTTGCAGTGCTGTAAGGGATGTGCTGTGTGCGCCTGACAGGAATACAAGTGTAACATACAAGTGTAACATACAAATCAGATATGTATCATCATCATCAACACAGCAGCTCACCAGTTTCATACAGCGCTTGGAGTGCCGTAATGGATATGCTGTGTGTGTCTGACTGGAATACAAGTGTAACATACAAGTGAACTATGTATCATCATCATCATCATCACCAACACAGCAGCTCACCAGTTTCATACAGCGCTTGGAGTGCCGTAATGGATGTGCTGTGTGTGTCTGACAGGAATACAAGTGTAACATACAAGTGAACTATGTATCATCATCATCATCATCACCAACACAGCAGCTCACCAGTTTCATACAGCACTTGGAGTGCCGTAAGGGATGTGCTGTGTGTGTCTGACTGGAATACAAGTGTAGCATACAAGTGAACTATGTATCATCATCATCATCACCAACACAGCAGCTCACCAGGTTCATATAGCGCTTGAAGTGCTGTAAGGGATGCGCTGTGAGGGTCTGACAGCGGCAGTTCCCCAAGGGGGCTCACAAAGATGGGCGTCAGCAACTCAGGGAGCAGGGCAGCAATGGCGTCCATCAGGAGGTTACTTTGTACTTTCAAAAATCTCTTATCCGCTCCATTCCTCTGATCCACCAACAGTCGCAACATCGTCGTGTTCATGGCGATCTTGTGCGCACTCATATTGGTCATCAGGGTGTTGCACATGCTCACCAGGTTTGACTTTGAATTTGAATCCGTGACTGGGAGGCTGACGTTGAAGGTGGTGTAATTCGTGACTGGGTTGGTGATGGGAACAGGGCCGAAGAAGCGCACGCCAGCGGTGGTCTCGTTTACCAATACTTGCCTGTGGAGGACTGGCATGGCTGCAGGGGTTTAGGGTTTAGGGAGGGGATATCAGTGGATGGGGACAGGGGAAATTAATTCACCTCTAGTTCGAGGGTGGGTCTATTGACGGGGACAGGGCCAAATATCAAGTGCCAGCGGTGGTCTCGTTCACCTCAATTTGCTCGTGGAGAAGTGGTGTGGCTGCAGGGGACAGGGTTGGATGGGGATAGGGGTTGGTACATTGTGTATTCATTTATTCACTTATAGTTTGTGGGTGGGTCTATGACGGGGACAGGGTCGAAGATCATGTACCAGCGGTGGCCTCGTTTACCACGACTTGCTCGTGGAGGACTGGCAGATATAGGGGCGGGTAATGGATGGGCACACACTCCTTCAGGAGTGAGCACAGGGGTGGGCACATCATGTGTTCTCAAGGGGTGGGTGCACCGGTGCAGGCTGGGAACGGACTGGGTTTTCTACCTATCCTTGTACCTATTGATTTGGCTTTATACACACAGTTTTCTTACTGTATCTATAACTGTATCCATTATCAGCCTGTCATTGTACATATTAATCAGGCTTCATACACACAGTTTTCTAACTGTATCTATTATCTACCTATTCATGTACCTGTTGATCTGGCTATGACATAATCGTTACTAAAATCATCGTAATCGTAACTTCAATAATTGTGATCGTAATTGCACTCGTAACTTGAATAACCAAATAATGATCGTAAGCATAACTTAAATAATTGTAAACGTAATTGTAATCGTAACTTAAATGATCGTAATCGTAATCGTAACTTGAATAATTGTAATTGTAATCGTAATTTTAATCGTAACTTAAACGATCATCATCATAATCGTAACTTCAATAACTGTCGGAAACGTACATGCTCCCAACTTCCAACTTACATGCTCCTAACTTGAATAATCGTTAATAACTTACATGCTCCCAAGGCGCTGCAGTACGTAGTTTTGTACTCCACCACATTTGCAATGTTGGACAATGCTGGCTTGTTGATAATGTCGGCAGTCCCGTTGAACACCTCAAACACACGGTTGCCCCAGGTTTTCCCCGAGGCATCACCCAGTATCTGCACCACGTCGCACATACAGGTAGCGTTGATGAGCTGCTGCAAGTCGTAGTCGGCCTGGGCATCTGTGCGAGTCTGCATCGGGTGGGTGGTGTGATGGTGGGTGGCTGGCGTGATGGTGGGTGGCGTGATGGTGGGTGGGTGGCATGATGTGGGTGGATGGGTTTAGGGTTTAGGACGGCACAGCACAGCACACCAGACAACAGCACAGCACACAAAGCCACACCCTAGCACCATTTCATGGAGGTACCACAAACAAACTATGGCATACTCCTTGGATAGACTTGTTGAGATAGTCTCACAAGGACTCTTGACCCGTGTCCGCAGCTCCAAACAACACCAAAGCACAGCACCACACCAGACAACACCACACCACAGCACACGATGCCACACCATAGCACCATTACATGGAGGTTACACGAACGAAATATAGCATACCCATTGGAGAGACTTGTTGAGATATTCCCACAAGGATTCTCGACCCGTGTCAGTAGCTCTCAAACAACGCTACAGCACAGCACAGGACAGCACACCACACCAGACAACATCACACCACAGCACACGACGCCACACCATAGCACCATTACATGGAGGTTACACGATCAAATTGTAGCATACCCCTCGGATGGTCTTGTTGATGTAGTCCCACAAGGATTCTCGACCCGTGTTAGCAGCACTCCGAAGCAACGTTGCCTCGTATGCGTTCTCTGCCATTGCAGAGTATGCAGCGATGAAGATCTGCAAAACAAAAGCAGGGCAGGTAGAATTAAATGATACAAAAAAGTAATGAGAACGCCTGGTGGGGCGTGGTATTAAGGGAGCCCCGTCTTACGGCGGTAGGGAACAGGCTGCTACTTTACCTGGGCAAAGCTACCATCGCGGTCGCTGTCAACCGCCGGCGGTTGACAGCGACCGCGAACACTTAAGCGCACCCGTGGGGATTTGAACCCGGCACCTTCTTTGTTCAAGGAGCTCTGCCATTGAGCCATTCGTTGAACGGGGATAATTTAATGATCACTGTAGCATGAACTCAGGGCCCCCGTCGGTAAAACGATTGTTTGGGGTTCGGTTCATCAGTGCTTTTTCTTGTTAAGCCCTTCCTACACGGTTGGGCAAGTCCCTTTAGCCTATTTGGCCTACCCCTGGACTGTGACATACATACAGGGCAAACAGGGTTGTGGGTTTAAGCTTCCCAGCCTGGGTAGTGAAGACAGAGATTTAGCAAAATCAGAGATATGAACAATGCGAGCAACTACCCCCACAAACTGCCCCCACAAACTGCCCCCACAAACTGTCCCCACAAACTGCCCCCACAAACTGCCCCCACAAACTGCCCCCACAAACTGCCCCCACAAACTGCCTCCACAAACTGCCCCCACAAACTGCCTCCACAAACTGCCCCCACAAAGTGCCTCCACAAACTGCCCCCACACATACCTAGGGGTCGGCTATATTATATAATATTAGTGAATAAATAATATTATATAATATTAGTCGGACGAGCTGTCTCACCAGAATTTCGAATTTATTTGAAAAACTAATATTATTGTGACACTGTAATAATATTAGATAATATTAGTTTTTCAAACACTAATATTAGTTGCCATTCCCTACACATACCCCAACTTCCGTTAGCTGACGTGTCAGGCTTCAAGTTTTTGTTTGTTTTTCGGTCGGACAGACGGACAAATGGGTAACCATGGGGGCTCCCGCCCCCTTGACGAGGGGGCTCCACCAATCAGAGATCTGCGAAATGCAAGCAACTACCCCCACAAACTGCCCCCACACATACCCCAACTTCCCTGGACGGACAAGCCTCCACAGTCTCCCTCTTATCCATCCACTCTTGCACCAACCATATCCTGGTCCTACTACAAAGTCCTCCCACCTATCCTCTTACTACCCTGGGGACTGCCACCACACGGTCACCACTAAAGCCCACCACTCACTGCCAGCATGGACTCACATTCAAGTATGACGCTTCATTGTTCAGCTCCCTCACTGACCTCACTGCCCCTTCCCACACCCTCACTCTCACACCAACCCACGCACACAACAATCACACAGTCACCACTAAAGCCCACCACTCACTGCCAGCACGAACTTACCTTCCAGTAGGGTACTGCATTGTTCAGCTCCCTCACTGACTTCGTAGCCCTTGCATCCCCTACCCAGACACCCCCTCACACTCCAACCCCCTGACATGCCCACCAGACCATCATCGCAACAGCCCACCACCGTCTCACCGCACAGTTGGATGCTGCATTGTTCAGCACTATCACCGATACCACAGCCCCTGCATCGCCTTCAACCCTCTCACATGTCCACCGCACTGTCACCACTACAGCCCACCACTACAGCCCACCACTGCAGCCCACCACTGACTCACCTCATAGTACGACGCTGCATTGTTTAGCTCCCTCACTGACTTCACTGCCCCTGACTTACCTTCCCACCTCTCCACTCACGATCCACCCCCCTGACATGTCCACCACACCATCATCACTGCAGCCCACCACTACAGCACACCACTGACTCACCTTAGTAGTACGATGCTGCATTGTCCAGCTATATCACTGATACCACAGCCCCTGCATCACCTTCGACCCCCTCACATGTGCACCACACTTTCATCACTGAAGCCCACCACTACAGCCCACCACTACAGCCCACCGCTGCAGCCCACCACTGACTCACCTTATACTACGACGCTGCACTATTCAGCGCCCTCACTGCCGCCGAGATCTTGTTAAAGCCGCCTCTCACGACTTGCAAGTTTCACTCCCCTGACATGTCCACCACACCATCACCACTAAAACCCACCACTGACTCACCTTATAGTACGACGCTGCATTATTCAGCTCCCTCACTGACCTCACAGCCCCTGAAATCTTGTTAAAGCCGCCTCTCACGATTCGCAACTTCCACTCCCCTGACATGCCCACCACACCATCACCAATACAACCCACCACTGACTCACCTTATAGTACGACGCTGCATTATTTAGCTCCCTCACTGACCTCACTGCCCCTGAGATCTTGTTAAAGCCGTCCCTCACGATTCGCAACTTCCACTCCCCTGACATGTCCACCACACCATCACCACTACAGCCCACCACTGACTCACCTTATAGTACGACGCTGCATTATTTAGCTCCCTCACTGACCTCACTGCCCCTGAGATCTTGTTGAAGCCGTCCCTCACGATTCGCAAGTTCCACTCTCCATCGGGCGCATCTTCGATGATGGTAAGGGAGCTTCCTTTGGGCCGCTCAAAGGTGTTATCCCCCAAAGTGTTGAAATAGCAGCTGGAGGCATACGAGGTCTTCTTGGGGCACAAGTTCCACCTGGCTTGGGCCATAAGGGCCTGCAGGGGGGGGCAGCAGGGGTGTGCTTGTGTGTGTGTGTGTGTGAATATAATCTTTTTAGTTCAAGACTTGTGGCTAAGAGGCTTGACAAAGTTGTTACGAATGTGTGCAACATGACATCCATGTGCAGAATGCATGTTTCCTGAAGGACTCCCCCTAAAAAAGGCGCTTCGCGCTGTGCTTCGCTTCACTCAGCGCTAAAATCGCTATAAGGATGCTGTTCTGGGAGGAGACAAAAAAACTATAGGATTTCCTTTTACAGATTTGAAAACAAAATCATTGCCCCTGACCCACACCTGAAAACTGGCATTGCCCTAACTGCTGTGGGATGACACTGATGAGAAGATTACAAATAAATAATTGAATAAAAAAAAAAAAAAAAAAAAAATTGAATAAAAAAAAAAAAAAAAAATGTTACGCCTTATGACGAGGCGTGCGATTGAGGGGGCTAGCCTGTTCGCTTGCGTTGGGGCCAACCACCAGATGGCAAGACTTACAACTGAAGGAATGGAGTAGTGTGCTTGTGTGTGTGTGTGTGTGTGTGTGTGTGGAATGGAGTAGGGGCGGTGTTTGAAGTCCCAGTAGGAATGGAGTATGTGTGCTTGTGTGTGTATGTGTTCATGTGTGTGTATGTGTTCATGTGTGTGTACGTGTTTGTGTGTGTGTGTGTGTGTGTGTGTGTTAATGTGTGTGTATGTGTATGTGTTTGCGTGCGTATGTGTTTGTGTGTGTGTGTATGTGTGTGGAATGGAGTAGGGGCGGTGTTAGAAGTCCCAGCACAGGTCTAAGTGTACAGATGTCAATTTTCAGAAGATGTCGACTTGTGCAGCAACACGTTACATATTGTATCAAACTGACATTGCCCTGACTACTGGGGTGTGGGTGGGTGGTTTGGCGTGTGGGGTGTGGGTGGCTGGATGGGCGTGTGGGGGTGTGGGTGGCTGGATGGGCGTGTGGGGGTGGGGGTGGCTGGATGGGCGTGTGGGGGTGTGGGTGGCTGGATGGGCGTGTGGGGGTGTGGGTGGCTGGATGGGCGTGTGGGGTCGGGGGCTGATGCCAAGAATTACGAATGTAGGAATGGAGCAACACATGACTTATTGAATAGAACTGGCATTGCCCTTATTACTGGGGTGGGGTGGGGTGGGGTGGGGTGGGGGGGGCGTGTGTGTGTGTGTGTGTGTGTGTGTGTGTGTGTGTGTGGGGGGGGGGGGGGGGGGTCTGATGCCAAGACTTACGACTGTAGGAATGGAGTAGGTGGGATGTGTGAAATCCCAGTAGAGGTCTATTTGCACAGATGTCAAATTCTGGGTCACAGGCATGAGCCCGCAGTCTGCTCGGCAGCCAAAACTTGAGTATGAGGCGAACTCCCAGGGCGCTTTGCAAAGCCCGTCTCCACAGATGGGATCCTTCCAGACAGACTGAGGCCAGAAGGTGTGGGGGGGGGTGAGGAAGGTAATAGGGGGGTGAGGGGGGGGTGACAGGGAGTGAGGGGGTGAGGGGTGAGGGGGGGGGGAGGGGGAGTGAGGGGGGGGGAGGGGGGGATAAGAAGGTAAGGGGGGGGGAGAGGGGGGGGGGGAGGGGGGGGGGGGGGTAGCCAAAACTAGAGGGGGTAGGTTGGTGTGTGGGGGGGGGTGGGGGGGTTATTGGTTTGGGGGGGGTATTAGCCAACAACTAGAGTATGAGGCGAACGGCCCAAGGCGCTTTGCAAAGACCGCGCCATAATGGGATCCTCCAGACAGACTGCAGCCAGAAGGTGGGTGGAGGTTGGGAGGGGTGGTGAGGGGGGGGGAGGGGGTGGGAGGGTGAGGGGGGTATGTGAGGGGTGGAGGGGGTGTGAGGGCCGGTGAGGGGGGCGACGGGGGAGTGAGGAGGGTGAGGGGGGGAGGGGTGTGAGGGGTGTGAGGGGTGTGAGGGGTGTGAGGGGTGTAGGGGTGTGAGGAGTGTGGTGGGTGTATGTTGAGGGAGTTAGGGGGGGGGGGACGGGGGAGTGGGAGGGGTGACGGGGAGTGAGGAGGGAGGGGGGGGTGAGGGGGTGAGGGGGTGAGGGGTTGTTAGGGGGTCAGAGGGTGAGGGGGATGAGGGGGGGCAGGGGCGGGTGGTGAGGGGGGTGGGAGGGGTGAAGTGGGGTGAGAAGGGTGAGAAGGGTGAGAGAGGGGGTGAGAGGGGTGACGGGGGGGGGTAAGAAAGTGAGGGGGAGGGGGGGAGGGGGGAGGTGGGGGGGGGGGGGGGGGGGGGGGGGGGGGCTCGTTGGAAACAGGCACATACACCAGACACACACTTACGTACACATACACATACACAAGTGCATGGGCACAAAGGTTACGTCACTTGGTCATGCAAGCCTAGCCATAAACACGCACACACACCTACACGCGCCATGCACAGTACAGTACACCAAAGCAAGCCAGACCAAAATGCACTGCGTCAAGATGGACCACACGACACACCAAGTCAAACCAAACTACACCACGCCACACAAAGCCACGTATCCCCAAACATTTCATGAACCCCCCTCCCATCTCCACTCACCACCACAGTACGCCACACCAGGCGACTCTCCATCCCAAACACCAAGCCACGCCACACCAAACCAAACACTCGGCAACACCCCACCCTCCCACCCATATCCAAACTCACCACCACACCACGCCATCACAAAGCCTACCCCACATGCCAAGTCATACCACACCACGCCAAGCCACACACCTCACCTCCCACACACTCAACTATTCACCTTCACACACACTCCCTCACCTGTACTGTCTCGTCCAACCAATCCCAGAAGACCTCCCTGGTCTGGGTGCTGCTGTCTCTGGGGATAAGGACAGATGCCACGGTCGAGTGAACCTGATAGCCCACGTTCGCCTCCCGTTGCAAGCACAGCATAGCGAGGTACCAGCCCACGAAGAGGAGGAAGACAAACAGCTTTAAATAGTGTCGTCTCCCCTCTATCTTCGTCAACAGGCTTCGATACATGACCCGAATCACGGTCTGGGAGTACGCCCATTCGTGTCTCCCTTTTCGCAGACGCTTCTCACTCGCGTCAACTTGCAGGAAGGCTTGGACCGTTGTGGGGCGCGCGCCTTTGCCTGGTCTTGATACGCTTCCAGCTATCATGATTCAGGAACCGCTGGGCCAGCGCTTCAGAAGGGGGTCGATGCTATGTGGGTGAACTACCGGTAGAATAAAATCATAAGAGGGGGTACTGAGTCTGTCTAAGCCTCCAAGCCGAAGGCGAAAGCAGGATACAGCCTGGATGCCGCTGCCAATCCGCGATCGCAGCAGAAGGTAGCAGGAGAGTTTTGGATGTTCGAAGCAACTCGTGTGGAAAAAAAATCACGGCAATTGAGTCTCGGAATTGCGAAAATAATTGTGAGCCAAAGTTACCGACGCGCTTAATTGCCAAGAGTCTATGATGACTCGAGGTCGCACGAATAATTCGTTAGCGAATTCCAGGACAGTCGAAGGGACGGAGGGCGAAGGGCGGTCCATGCAGGCGCAGGTATGCTAGGTCTGGTACAACTTCAGCGGGTACAGCCTAGCACAGGTGCCCGATGCCCTGGCTACATGTGCCCCGTTTGAAGTACTACAGACCAACAACAGACCTGCATCTCGACTTCACTCTCACACTTTCACAGCTTTCGCACTGCACTGCTTTTTGTATGAAAGTCCTACGCAGCGTCGCAACTCGCAAGCGACGCGAACGAGTCCAAAGCGCGTGTCGCAAGCGACGCGGGAAACGCTTTGGCAGTCACGGCCTGGGCAGAGGGCGAATAGTTAAGAAACTTGATCAGCAGACTGCGAGAAAGGGCGAGGAGCAGGTCCCTGGCGTCCTGGCGAGGAGGGGGGTTCGGAGTTACGAAAGTAGTCGAGTAGCTACTCGATCCCCCATCCCCACCCCCATTCCCATACCCACGACCCCACATCCACGCCCATCCCCATCCCCATTACCCAACCTCGAACAATCAAGGGCATTATATACTATCAGGAGATGCTGGATTATCAGGCAAAAGAAAGACGAACGTATGCGCCTTGGTAAAGTATTGGCAAATGTCTTTCTCCCCCAAAAGTGGGTCCCAGAAGAGCATGGTAAAATAGTAGGGGGCCCTGGCGGGTCCCCTGGAGGTCGGCCCCGGGGGTGGTGTAATGTTCGTCAAGCAGCAGTGGCAGCCTCCTTGGTGATGGATGCGCAAGCAGTTGCTTACTTATCCGTTCAATTTAATATTGGGAGGGTCAAGAATCAATGTAGCATGGCATGGCATTATTATTCAACTTGGTGCCCTGTGAGTAAGGCTAATGAACTTATTAGCTCACTGACTTCCCGAAGTTCCATGGAGGCAGGTGCAGCAAATCCCGAGGCTACAGTTGCTACTTCGCAACCTGCAGGAACTAGTGCGGAAGAGCAGATTTCCTTGTCAAGCACAATGCGCTGATGTAATGAGCTACGAGAGTCACGAAGAAGCGAATTCTTCAAGGGGAAATCGTAGACATGCTCCAGGACCGTAGACTGAGTCCACAGGACAGGAGGGAAACGACATATGAAAACGCCGCGTCCACAGTCCGCAACCCTGAGATACGTACGCGAAAAAGTGCCCTCAGAGGTAATCCGCCCCCGACGGGAATCGAACACGAGTCGGAAAATTTTCAGGCCAGTCAGATTAACCGGCAATTTTGACCGGCGTTCTTGGGAAATTTGAAGATGTGAAAAAACAGCACGATATCGCGTAAGTATCGCATAGGTCTGTCCCCCTAAGGAGACGACCACCCAACTAACTTGGCAATGGTGTCTATGGCTTTGA
Source organism: Chlamydomonas sp. ICE-L (assembly GCA_013435795.1). NCBI lineage: Eukaryota > Viridiplantae > Chlorophyta > Chlorophyceae > Chlamydomonadales > Chlamydomonadaceae > Chlamydomonas > Chlamydomonas sp. ICE-L. The sequence goes on from JACBWV010000673.1 coordinate 4,131,746, forward strand.
CTGACTCAAGTTCAGACCTGAAATCCAGTTGGAAAATCGTCTTTTTGCTTACATGTCTTCATACTATCAGGAGATGCTGGATTGACAGGCAAAATAATTCAAGACTACAAAGGGCTCTCGAACTTCGTGGCAGGAACACAATGCCGTCATATTGGGGTGAGAAAACCCCGCTGTCTTCCAGCTGCGGGTCTCGAACTCATCATACTCCTTCCCTCGAATTCAATACGTTAGACGGCAAGCAGCCAAATTGCTGGCTGAGGCTACGATATGTAACCAAGTTCAAGTTCAAGTCTCGAATTCAATACGTTGTATCTTCGTAGTTCTGTCGGGTACTGGCAGAGAAAGAGAGAGAGGCTACACAGGGTCACATCTTTGACATGGGCATCGAAGCATAACTCCAGCGCCCCGCTAGCTCCAATCCTACGCCTTCATCAAGCCGACAGCGCACATCACACTGCCAACCAAATGCCTACCGACCCATGCCAGAGGCGCCGTACACACCACCCCAAACCCACCCCAAGGCAACTGGCCTTAGGTACTTCAATACGGGCGCTCTCAATGTTGCACATATTCAACGGTTACACTGGGTGCGGTGCCACTTAGACCTAAGGGTTCAGTGCCGACCGAGGCCTTTGTCTCATGTCACCTGACAATGCCTCAATACTGTTTCCGGTCCAACATCAACTCGGCGTCGGTCAACGCCGAACCCTCATATGTCCGGGCTCCGCACTAGTAGCCAGTGTAACAGTGGAGTCTCTGCAACATTGAGGGCAGTAATAATTTTCCTTTTGTCACTCAACGCTTAATATGCTCCCTATTCCCCTGGTTTCCTGGGTATCCCACCGGGGGGGGGGGGGGGGGGGTGGGGGGGGGGGGGAGGGAATTGGAGGACTATGGGCAGCTCCAACTGGCTGAAGAACCAAGTAAAAATCCAATTCCCTACTTAACCACAGGACCACTTTTGTTGGTGCGACGCTTAGCCATTTTGTCGCTGCATGGTGCTACATATGTCTGGCTAAAAAAGTCAGAAATGCCCCCCCCCCCCCCCCCCCCCCCCCACCCCCCCCCCCAACCCCACCCCCCCCACCCCCCCCCCCCCCCCCCCCCCCCCACCCCCCCCCCCCCCCCCCCCCCCCCCCCCCCCCCTGCAACTGTTAACTTAACTTTTTCCTCTGTTTCCGCCTTCACTCTCTTGGGACGCCATGGTGAGCGTCTCGTCAAGTTGATCAGCAGTGCTGGTCCAAGTCGGTCAATAGTTAGTCCTCCTTGGCCGATAGTTAATCGTCCCGTAGTAATTCGTGTCCATCGTCATGGCCAAGAATCCCGTTAGATCACAAGCGGCTGATTCTAGGCATTAAGTTTATCAATGCCCACCGGCCGCGAGTCTTATCGGCCCTGACAAGACCCTCGTCGGCCCTGACAAGACCCTCGTCGGCCCTGACAGGACCCTTGGCCGGCAGTTACCGAGCAGATGCGCCCGTTGCGCATAGTTCATGCTCCACATTGATAGGATCTTGGCCATTGCGAGAACTTGAAGTTCACACAAAAAAACCCGCTCGCCCCCTATTGGAGGTTAAGTCTTTCTATCCATTATTTGGAAACCACAGCAAAAATTGTCCTTGTTCACAGTCGAGTTCAGTCTCAATGCTGACAGAGGGCATTCACAGTGAGTTCACTTTATTATCGCTAAGCTTCGGCTTACTCCCCCCAACCCCCCTGGGCTCCGCGCTCCGGGGGGTTGGGGGGCAGCGCATCGCACTTGGGTCGCACGAAAAAGGACAGTTCACAGCACCATGCGAGAGGCTGATCCTGAGATAACAGCAATGCCCAGATTTATGCTTCTATCACCACCAGAAATAAAGGACTGCCTTTATATGGTTCTTTGGTGGTGACTGGTTATCATAATGAAAAAAACAGCACGCAGGTAAAAGAGTAGCCCCAGGGGGGTGGCTTTTTAGCTAAACCTGTACTACTAACGCCCTTTCGAGTTTCAATACGTAGATATTGGCATATGGGCCCTTTGTATATTGGGCCGTAACTATTGGTTAATGGGCTACACCCCTCGGGCAGAGGGTAGCCACACAGCCATCAACCGAAGGCTCTAGAAGGGCAGTAGTCCCCAGCCAACATAGCCAAGGCCAACATCGACAGAAAGTAGTCACACAGCCATCTACCAAAGGCTCTAGAAGGGCAGCAGTCCCCAGCCAACATGGCAAAGCACATAGACAGAGAAAGAGAAGTGAAGGACCTTGGTATAAACATTGAGTTGTCCTCCAGCACAACGAAGGACCTACAAGGAGGGTAGTCCCTAGCCACCATGATGGAAAACCTAGACAGAGAGTGGTCACACAGCAATCAAATCGAAGGATCTAGAGATTACCCCCCCCCCCCCCCCCCCCCCCCTCCTAACACACACATGTTTTTGTACGACATGTCGCAAATTGAGCAACTTGGTGCAGACCCAGTGCGAAGCGCTGTCCCCTGACCCCCCAGGGCTGCGCGCTTGGCGCTCCGCCCTATATCGTGCGGCGCCACAATCCTGAATTCAGTCGCAACTTTTACTGCACAACTGGACCTACCGAAAGCTGACAACAAAACCAATGCCCCCCCCCCCCCCCCCCCCCCCTTAGAATCAATTAACTGTTTTTAGCCCAAAACCCAAATCACTAGCTCGTTCGTATAACAAAGGGGCACGGAGCAATTATAACGCAGAACGCAGAAAGTGTCAACGCTCATATCGACAACTGGAGCCTGATATAGCATGCATGGGTGGTTGGCCCCAGTGCAAGCAAATGGGCTAGACTCCTCACTGGACAGACATTGCCAACCTGGATCCTACACTGTGAACACTGGACTCACATTGCCAGCCTGGATCCTGCACTGTGAACACTGGACTGACATTGCCACCCTGGATCCTGCACTGTGAACCCTGGACTGACATTGCCAGCCTGGATCCTGCACTGTGAACCCTGGACTGACATTGCCAGCCTGGATCCTGCACTGTGAACACTGGACTGACATTGGCAGCCTGGATCCTGCACTGTGAACACTAGACTGACATTGCCAGCCTGGATCCTGCACTGTGAACACTGGACTGACATTGCCAGCCTGGATCCTGCACTGTGAACACTGGACTGACATTGCCAGCCTGGATCCTGCACTGTGAACACTGGACTCACATTGCCAGCCTGGATCCTACACTGTGAACACTGGACTCACATTGCCAGCCTGGATCGTGCACTGTGAACACTGGACTGACATTGCCAGCCTGGATCCTGCACTGTGAACACTGGACTGACATTGCCAGCCTGGATCCTGCACTGTGAACACTGGACTGACATTGCAAGCCTGGATCCTACAGTGTGAACACTGGACTGACATTGCCAGCCTGGATCGTGCACTGCGAACAATGGACTGACATTGCCAGCCTGGATCCTGCACTGTGAACACTAGACTGACATTGCCAGCCTGGATCCTGCACTGTGAACACTGGACTGACATTGCCAGCCTGGATCCTACACTGCGAACACTGGACTGACATTGCCAGCCTGGATCCTGCACTGTGAACACTGGACTGACATTGCCAGCCTGGATCCTGCACTGCGAACACTGGACTGACATTGCCAGCCTGGATCCTGCACTGTGAACACTAGACTGACATTGCCAGCCTGTATCGTGCACTGTGAACCCTGGACTGACAGGAAGGGTATGTGTGGGGGTTTATGTAGGGAACGGCAACTAATATTAGTGTTTGAAAAACTAATATGAACTAATATTATTATTATTGTCACAATGATATTAGTTTTTCAAATAAACTCAAAATTCTGGTCAGCTGTCTTGTCCGTCTAATATTAGCTAACATTCACTATTAGTATTCATTCACTCATATTAACAAACTTCGCCTTTCCCTTGGTACATGTGTGCCCTTCTAGCAATTGCAAGGCCGAGTTTGAATTGCTACTACTATTTATACTATAATCTAAATCTAGTTAATCATTTTGCAGGACTGAAGAAGGCGCTGGGTTCGAATCCCTATGGGTGCGCTTTAGCGTCCGCCGTCGCTGTCATGGTAGCACTGTCCAGGTAAAGTAACAGCCCGTTCTCTACCGTCGCAAGACAGGGCTACCTGAACACCATGCCCCACCAGGCGTTATCATTACTTAATACTAGAATACAGCTTGTTAAGCTGGACAGACCTCCCCACCACCAGCTCCCCACCAACATCATTACTTCGCACAAGAAGATTGCCTGGCTAGCTGTACAGAGACTTGTTTCTTACTCCTCGAAGAAAGAGACTTGTTTCTCTCTCCCCGATTGTAGTGGTACACCATGCTGCTCGAAGGCTTCTTGGACATGAAAGAACTGTCAGGAATGGGGGCGCTGTTTAGCACCGTCATAGGCTCCATACTCCCATTCTCACCCACAGTGTCAGTGTAGGTCGCACTCGGTAAGAACATGTTGCTCATTCTGCGGATACTGTCAGCGCGATTGACCTGAGAAGCAAGCAGCAAGGGTAGAGAATTAAATTAAATTATCTATAAGCACGAACTCAGGGCCCCCGTTGGCTAAATGATTGTATGGGATTCATTTCATCAGTGCTTTATATTTTAAAGCCCTTCCTATACAGTTGGGCAAGTCCCTCGAGCAAGCAGAGGAGCAGTTTTGTTTTCAAATCCGAAAGTGTTTTTTTCTACACACACACACATACAGAAACACACACACACACCTCTCCCTCGCCCGTCTCACCTCATTCTCGCACTCAATGAACCTCTCAATGGACTCCTGCACCAGCAGGGAATTGTGAGAACGATTGACGGCAGCTCGCACTAGCGGCTGGTGCATGTTGTCCTGCACCACATCGTGCCGCAGCAACAAGACCTTGACAACATCGCTGCTGGCCCTAACCCATACCTCACTTGGCTTCTTGTGCTCATTGAGGAACACATCCCCCACTACAGCACCAGGGCCCCTAGTGGAGATGGTCATGATCTTGCCCCTGCGTAAATCGCATGTGTTTACAGTCTTAGTGTTTGTCCTGGGTGTCCGTGTATTACAGGTAATACAAAAAATCAGTTAGGGAAAAGTGGAATAAAAGGGTCATACCTTTCTAAAATTCCATGGGGATTTTTAAAGCGTCAACTTAAAGAGTAGTAGAACACATATATATCGTCCAATAAGCTATAGTGGTACATCCACATGTTTGAATTTGAATTTGAAAATGGTCCCTTTTCAAAAACAAACTGAAAATCAAATTAAAAACTAATACATCAAGGTCATATCAACAAATAGTTTCAATTGTTAGCAAGGTCGCTGTGTAATGCAAACACGGATGTACAATGTATATAGGGTTAGTGGGGATAGGTGCTGTAGGGGTTGGGGTGGTAGGGGTACACTTCGATTGGCTTCTCATGCCCATTGAGGAACACACACCCCACAGCAGAGCCAGGGCCCCCCGTGGAGCGGTTCAAGGACTTGTCCCTGCATTCATGTCAACTTTAAGATTTATTGGGGTTCAGTTCACCAGTGTTTGTTTCGCAGGGGTAGGGGTAGGGGTAGGAGTGGGGGCGGGGGTAGCGGTAGAAGTGGAGGCGGGGGTAGGGGTAGGAGGGGCAGAAGGGTTTGAGTTTGGGTTAAGGTTTAGGGCAGGGCAAAGGTATGGCATGGCACAGCATGCCAGGGGGGAACGTGTTGGGTTGATGTGTTTTAGGTGGGTGCTGCATCATTGTCATATGACTCACGTGCGTTGGGTTTGGGTTAAGGGTTCGGGTAGGTCGAGGGTACGGCACGGCACAGCATGCCAGGGGGGAACGTGTTGGGTTGAGGTGCTCCATATGGAGTTCAGTTCCTCAATGTTTTTTCTTTTTAGCCCTTCTTGGCTCGGTGGGCAAGTCCCTAAAGCCTATTTGGCCTACCCCTGGGCTGTAACATACACACATAGGGTGCTCCATATGGGTGCCGCATCATCATCATCATCATCATCATAGTTGCACCACCAGTGTTTCTTTTTTCGATGACGCGTCGCCATTCCGTTGCCATTCGGTCGAATGCTACACCCCCCGGACCCCTCGATATCGGGACACACTACCCCCCGACCCCCCCAGGCTTCGCGCTCTGCCATACGATGGCTTCGCAAGTATTCTGAAATCATGGTTGAGTAGCCCTAGTAGCTACTTAACCTGGACTACCGAAATCTGAAATAAAAAACACTGCGCACTACTCACTTGCGCATCTCCATCCTAGCATGCTCCTTCGCCCTCAGTACCATTAGTGCCATGCGCTTGTGCATGCTGTCGGTTCGGTCCAGGACCTTCTGCATTTTATACATCGTGCTTTGCATCTCAGGTGCGGCTCTCCTTAGCTGGGTACTCATGCGCGAAGATATAGCCGCACTCATGTTTACAGAGCGAAGGTGGCCAGGGCCTGATTGATCGTCTATTGCATTGCTGGTGGAGCTACAATTCAACACCTGCGGTGGTATAGGTTGTGTTAGTTTTATTAGTTTGTGAAGAAGAGGAAGAAAGGAGGGGCGGGGGGGGTTTTTTTTGTTTATTTTTTTTCTGGTTGTTAAGGTCTGGGGGTTCTGGGTTCGGTGGGATTGATGTGGTTTATGAATGTGGATGTGGTGCATTTTTTTATGCGTTTTTGAGTTATGGTGAATGATGGTCCTTCTGTATGATGGTTTATGCTATTGTGATGGTTTGCTTTTGTGCTTATCTGATTTTTGATATTATGATGGTTGAAATGGTTCTTGATATTATGATGGTAATTGAATGCTGATAGGTGGGTTTTGGTTTGGGTGGAATCAGGGTGGTAATAAATTCTATGGGATGAATTATAGTGAATGATGGTGTGGATGTGACTTTGAAGAGGACAAGAAAGGCGGGGGGTGGTTTTTTTGATGCCTGGGGGGTTCTGTGGGGTGCGGGTTCTGGTGGATGAGGGATTTCCCCCCCCCCCCCCCCCCCCCCCGCTCCCCCACCCCGTTATCCCCCCCGCTAGGCTCGCTATACCCCCCCGTTTCACCCGCTATCCCCCCCTCCCGCTATAATATACAGCGATTTGCTAGGTTTAGGTTTTTTACCCGTTGTACCGCAATGTTGGTGTAGCAAAATTAATCGCTATTACAATAGTTAAAAGGGTAAGATAAACAAGTACCAAAGTTTTTGTTTATTTTTGCCCGATAAATGCACCAAAACCTGCTTAAAATGCATACAAATAACTATAAACTAAAATGACTACAAAATAGCTATAAATAAAAAGCACTACAAACGCTTTGGTCCCTGGTTGAGGCCTCTTCCTAAAAACACATATAGACCATAAAAATAAACACTTTCAGATTTGGAAGGGAAAAAAAAAAAACAATGTGGTTGGATAGATGAAGGGTTGGTTGGTTGGTGTTGGTGTGTTTGGTTGGTGCCAAGGTACAATGGTTTTGTGTGTTAAATTCGCATTGTTGGTGTAATGTTTAGCAGGATGTTGTGAAGGAGGATGATTTTTGTGGATGAGGGATATTTCTGATTGACCCCTTCTACAAAGAGTTGTCAGAAGAAGGGTGGGTGGTACTAAATTTTCGTCAAATTGGGTGGGGTAAAGGGGGTACGGTTACTGGTGGGGGTGGGGGGGGGTACTGGGGGTGGCTGGGGTAGGGGACTAGGGTAGGTTGGGCGGGGGATAAGGGTACTAATTTCGTCAAATTGGTCCAGCGCTTTTTTTTTGTAGAATTTAAGGGGGGTGGTTGGGGGTGTAAAACGTTTTGTGTTTAAAGGGTTTAAAAGGTTTTTTTTGTTTAGGAATTTATTTTTTTTAAATTATTAAAGGTTTTAGTTTTTAAATTCATTTTTTTAAAGTGCACAACCGTCAAATTGCCAGCGTTTGGAAGAGTGCAAAAAAGAGCAAAAACTGTTTAAAAAAAATGCAAAAAGGTACAAAGCCTCAACCACGTGTGCGCCACAATTGACGTCTTCTTTTTTTATATGGTGGAAAGGAATTTCACCCCAGGGGGTGGTTCTCCCGGCACAAACCATCTTTATATATATAGTACACAGTGCAGTACATATACATATATATATAGTAACAGTTGCTAGTAAGAGTAATATACATATTATCTAGTACACTACCACAGTGAGAGTACATATACATTAGATATAGTACACAGTTTGAGTTGCAGTACTTATTTATAAATATATATAGGACACAGTTTATGAAGTACATATAAAATATATGAACACAGTGCGCTGTGCAGTTGCAGTACAATAATTATATATAGTACCACAGTGCGAGTACATATACAGTATATAGAACCAGTGCAGTTGCAGTACATTATCCATATATATAGTACCGTTTGCAGGTACAATACATTATATATAAGTACACAGTTTTTGCAGTATAAAATTATTGACATATATGTATATATACGTACACAGTTTGCAGCAGTCTGCAGTAGTAGTAGTACATATACATATATATAGTACACAGTGCAGTACATATACATATATATAGTACACAGTGCAGTGCAGTTTCGTACACATTACAATATATAGGACACAGTGTAATTTATATGTACATAAGTGACATGACCCCATGCATGGAAACCCACCTACACTGCATGTGTTAGCATTGTTGTTTGTGGGTGATGGTGTGTATGTGTGGGAGGAAAGATAAGGGTGTCATGTCAATTTGTCGTAATGCACCCCAACTGCACCATGGACATCCACCCACGGTAGGTGTGTTGTCGTGGGTGGTTCGGACAGTGGTCGGTTGAGTTGAGGAGTGGGAAAGTGGGTGTGTAGGTGTCAATGTTCCAGACACCGCCATATACACGCACAACATAGCATGTGTGTGTACGCTGTGTTTGTGTGTGTTTTTGCCCTTTGCATGTGTGCGGAGTGTGTCTATGCTTGATGTGTGGTGTCATATTGCAGTGGCGGTTGTTTTGCATTGCAAGACATAGCACATGTTGGAGTGAATGTGTAATTTTAGTAAAAGCAAGAGGTCAATGACATGCAAGTGGGGTGAGTTTGGTGGGATTGTGGGTATGATGTGTGTCGAGCACCCCCCCAGAGTAAGTTGTGTTGGTGGTTGTGTTTGGTGTGTTTGTGTTTTTGTTGTTGTGCGTCATTGAAGGGAGAAAGATAGAGATGCATATGTTTACCCCTCTCCATTAGTGACCTTCACTATGCCTGGACCCACAGCTTTCTTGGGTAAAGAAAGCTCTAAAGGGAAAGAAAGGAAAAAAAATGAAGAAAGACCTTCAACCCTAGGAACATCAATGGAGCACTGGCTGGGATCCAATTCCAGGAGCTTGAATGCCTCTCAGCCTCCTCCCAGGGGACCGCCTTGGCTCGGTAACCAGAATCTACCTCTGGGCGGGACCTCACGCCAATGTCATCATCTCGAAATCTTTCTCGCATCAAATGCTCGTCCACCTTTACTCCCGAGCCGCAAAAGATAACTCGTTTCTCGATATTCGTTGGCGTCAAATACCTGGGAGATCGCCCGGGACAGACAACGCTCTTTAGACCAGCTGTGGACTCTCTTCGCCCCGATCCCGATCCCCCGGCTCGATTATTGAGCGTAAAATGATAGCTCCTGCCTTTACCACGCTTTGGCTTTATGACGCAGGAGGAAACCGTCAATCAATCAAACCCTCAAAGCACTCCCGAGGCGATTGCTATGGGCGGCTTGATGGAATGTGATGATGAATGATGTGGGAGACAAACCCATCCTGCGAAGCTTTGTGCACAGCTGGTCCCGCAAGATAGAACCAGCACAAAGATTGCCAGGTTTCCAATCGTTTTTAGCTGATTTTGGCCCCGCCATCGCCAATACCCGAACTTAGGAAGGTTGGTCCGCGGAAAATTTTTAAGTTGCGAGAGCACCCCACTCGATGAAGTAAAGAATAGAATGCGAGAAGAAAAGGATTGCGTATACTAAAGCGGTGGGGTACGGGTTAAAAAGCTTGCGAAGGGTTGTTAGGTTTGTTTCGTTTGATCAACGCGCCCCAACCCAAAGGTTAATCGAAAGAAGAGGCCCAGCATATTACCAATAATACACGCCCAGGTGCAGGTGGAACAATATAGTACACAGTTGCAGAAGTACAATATACATATATATAGGACATATGTCATGCATAGATATACGTGTGCAGTTTTGGCAGTTGGGCCAGTGTTATATTTACATATATATAGTCATATGTTATGACATAGTATACGGTGCATGCAGTATAATACAATATCTAGTACATATGTCGATACATTAGTATGGGTTTGCCAGTATATGCTCTGCAAGTTATTTACATAATATCTAGTAACATATGGTCTATGCATAGTAGACGGTGCAGTATATTTTGCAGTATATTTACATATTATATAGCTAATAGGTCTATGCATAGTAGTATACGGTTGGGCAGTATATTTACCTACATATAGTACATTTATGTGTCTATGCACTATAGTATACGGTTTGCCAAGTATATTACAGATACTATATACATATGTCTATTTGCATAGTATACGGGTGCAGCAGTTCAGTATTATCAGTAAGTTGCAGGATGTTAGAGTTATTTTTTTGCATGTGCAGGCAGATAGAATTGCAGCTTATAGATACAGATATATAGGCATATGGTCTATGCATAGGTTTTTAAATACGGTGCATTTGCAGTATATATTTACATATATCTAGACATTATGTCATGCATAGTATACGGTTTGCAGCGATATATTTACATTATATATAGTACACATGTCTATGACATAGTATACGGTTGGCAGTATATACACATATATATAGTACATCTATCTATGCAAGTTACGGTTGAAGTTATATTCTTGAGAGATCTATTACATATATATATAGTAACAAGTCTATGCAATAGTATTACGGTTTATGCAGTGATAGTATTTGCATTGACATTTTTTGTGCAGTTTGCAGCGTTTGCAGTTGCTTGAAGTATATATACTATATATAGTACATATGTCTTATATATACATAGTATACGGTTTGTTTGCAGATTATATGTTAACATATATTATAGTTACAATGTCTATGCTGTTAAGGGCAGTGTTTGTTGCAGTATTATATTTACCTATATGTATAGTACATAGTCATGCATAGTATCATAGTATAATACGGTTTTGTGCCCAGTATATAGTTTGCAAGTTTTTATGTCAGTTGTGCATTCTCTTTGCATTTGTTGCAGTGAGTTTTGTTTTTTTTGCAAGGTATAGTACATTATATATAGATTACAAGTATTTGTCTATGAATAGGATACGGTGGTTGCTTGGTTTTGGTTGTGCAGTAGATAGAACATGAGGATAGAGGGAGGACATTGGGTCGCTAGGTCAGAGGATACGGTGCAGTTGAAGTATATTTACATACATATGACATATTGTCTATGACATAGTATAAGGTGTGGTGTATGACTTTTTTGCAGTAGTATTGCAGTATTATATTGCCCAGTTTGCAGTTAGTTTTTGACAGTTTTGCAGTTTTGGCAGTAGTTCTTTGTGAAATTGAAGTACATTTACATAATATACGTACATATGGTCTTCTATGCCATTGTATAAGGTTTTGCAGGATATATACATATATATAAGGAAATATGTTATGCATAGTATAAGGGGTTGGTGCAGTAGTTTTGCTGCAGGTTGGTGATGGCAAGTTGCATAGGTGCAGTTATTGCCAGTCTAATTTATTGCATGCTGCCCGTATGCAGTCAGTGCAGTAATTGAAGTCAGTATGATTAGTAGTTTTACATTACATAGATAGAGTACATACGGGCTATGATAGTATACAGGGGGTATTATATATGACATTAGTACTATGTCTATGCATAGTATAACGGTGCAGTAATTTCATATCTAAGTACATCGTCTATTCATAGTTACGGTGGGCAGTATATATACATATATATAGTACATATTCTATGCTAGTATAACGGTGCAGTATTTTACATATATATAGTATAACTATGTCTATACATAGTATACGGTGCAGTATATATACTATATATAGTACCTATGTCTATGCATGTATACGTGCGTATAATATACCTATATATATAGTACATATGTCAGATGCCATATATACGGTGCAGTATATATAACATAATGTAGTACAAATATGTCTATGCATATATACTGTGCAGTATATATACATATATATCGGTACATATGTTCCTATGCATAGTATAACGGTGCAGTAATTTTACATATGATAGTACATATGTCTCTGCATAGTATACGTGCAGTATATTTAACATATATATAGTACATATGTCTAATGCATAGTAAGCGGTGCAGTATATATCATATATATTTACATAGTCTATGCCAATATTATAGCGGTGCAGTATATTTACATATATATAGTACATATGTCTATGCATAGTATACGTTGCAGATATTTACATATATATAGTACATATGTCGATGCATAGTAATATACAGTGCAGATATTTAACATATGTATAGTACAATGGTCTATGCATAGTATATACGGTGCAGTATATATACATATATATATAGTACATATGTCTATGCATAGTATACGGTGCAGTATATATACATATGTATAGTACATATGTCTAAGCATAGTATAACGGTTGACACAGATACACATATATACATATAATATAGTACATATGTCTATGCATAGTATACGGTGCAGTATATTTACATATATATAGTACATATGTCTATGCATAGTATACGGTGCAGTATATTTACATATATATAGTACATATGTCTATGCATAGTATACGGTGCAGTATATTTACATATATATATAGTACATTGTCTTGGCTAGTTACGGGGCAGTAACTATTACATATATATAATACATATGTCTAATGCAATCGTATACGGTGCAGTATATTTACTATATATAGTACATATGTCTATGCATCGTATACGGTGGCGTAAAATATTTACATATAATAAGTACATTATCGAGCATAGGTATACGGTGCAGTATATTTACATATATATAATATAGTACATATGCTATGCATAGTACGGTGCAGTATATCACATATATATAGTACATATGTCTCAGCATCGTATACGGTGCAGTATATTACATATATATAGTATCATATGTCTTGCATATATACGGTGCGTATATTTACATCATATATAGTACATATGTCTATGCATAGTAACGGTGCATAATATTTACATATATATAGTCTATGTCTATGCATATTACGGTGCAGTATATATACATATATATAGTACATATGTCTATGCATAGTATACGGTGCAGTATATTTACATATATATAGTACATATGTCTATGCATAGTATACGGTGCAGTATATTTACATATATATATAGTACATATGTCTATGCATAGTATACGGTGCAGTATATTACATATATATAGTACATATGTCTATGCATAGTATACGGTGCAGTATATTTACATATATATAGTACATATGTCTATGCATAGTATACGGTGCAGTATATTTACATATATATAGTACATATGTCTATGCATAGTATACGGTGCAGTATATTTACATATATATAGTACATATGTCTATGCATAGTATACGGTGCAGTATATTTACATATATATAGTACATATGTCTATGCATAGTATACGGTTGCAAGTATTTTACATATAATGTACATAAATGTCTATGCATATCTACGGCGCAGTTATTACATTTATCTAGTACATATGTCTATGCATAGTATACGGTGCAGTATATTTACATATATATAGTACATATGTCTATGCATAGTATACGGTTCAGTATATTTACAAATATATAGTACATAGTGCAGTATTGCAGTAAGCCAGAAGCACGGGCGATTGTGTGGACTTTGTATAGTAGGGGCGATTGGCGAGGCATGGGCGATTGTGTGGACTTAGTTTAATAGGGGGGGATGTTAGTAGCTCATCCATGATATGGTGAGAGTAATTTAAAATGATAGGGTGAGAGTAATTTCAAATGATAGGGTGAGAGTGACGTAAAATGATAGGGTGGCAGTAATTTAAAATGATAGGGTGAAAGTAATTTAAAATGATAGGGTGAAAATTGGGGTGAGAGTAATCTAAAATGAAAGGGTGAGACTCGGGGTGAGAGTAATTTAAAATGATAGGGTGAGAGTAATTTAAAATGATAGATGAGTAATTTAAAATGATAGGGTGAAAGTAATTTAAAATGATAGGGTGAGTAATTTAAAATGACAGGATTAAGAATTTAAAATGATAGGGTAGAGCGAGGGGGGGCAAGGAAAAAAAAAGAAATTTTTTTTTTGTTTTTTCCCCCTCACCGCTCGTTCGATATGGATAGAGAACCGCGAGCTAGTCGATACAAAAAAAATCCTGTCGATACACCCCACGGGCGGCCGAGATCGAGGGGGGTGTGGTGTGGGGTGGGGGGGGGTTGGGGGGGGGGGGGTCGAAATCCGTTTTCCTCATTTTATTTTACCACCAAGCCTCGTGTAACTTTCTTGCCAGTGCGAATTTTTGAGCTGACGTTTTGAGAAGGTCCGACGAGAGGATTACAATCTGAAGGCGTTAGTTAGTGACCCAAGGGTGTAATTGGTGAATCTCCTGGAAGGTAAATCCATGCTGGACTCCAGCTGGACTCACCCAGACCTTCGCTCCAGCTTGGAACGAGCGTCAGTTGGGCGAAAAATGCGCGCGCGCAACGCGTTCTGAAAAATTCCGGTCCCTCCATACTAAGTTCCTAAAGCATCGAGCCTGGGGTCGAGCACTCGAGCCCCCCCACTCCCCCACCCCCCCCCCTTCCACCCACCCCAAACACACACAGCCACCCTTCGCCGACCATATCTCCAGAATACAAGTTGAGTAGATCAGCCATGATAATGAGATGATAAAATAAAAAGACAGATAAATAAAACGCCTTCAGTCGATTTTCGTGATCTCCTCCTAGGGCGCGGACGACTGCTGCGCCCAAGAAAGTTGTAAAAATACTAAAATCTAAATAACTTTGTCCACACTTGATATTTATAAATTTTGGTTGTATGGTTGGAAAGGCCTTGCCGAGATGATGCTCATGGACCCCCCTTTCACTATGTAATACTGTCTGGGTGTCTAGATATGAGGTCTCAAAGAGGGGGAGGGGGGGGGGGGGGGGGGGGGGGGGGGGGGGTCCCCGGGGGTCAAAATAACAACTTCCGAACGTGCGGTCAGCCAACTTTATTCCTGCCCCCCCCTCGGGTGAGAGTAATATAAAATGATAGGGTGAGAGTAATTAAAAATGATAGGGTGAGTAATTTAAAATGATAGGGTGAAAGTAATTTAAAATGATAGGGTGAGTAATTTAAAATGACAGGATGAAAGCAATTTAAAATGATAGGGTGAGAGTAATATAAAATGATAAGGTGAGAGTAATTTAAAATGATAGGGTGAGTAATTTAAAATGATAGGGTGGGAGTAATTTAAAATTAAAGGGTGAGACTCGGGGTGAGAGTAATTTAAAATGATAGGGTTAGAGTAATTTAAAATGATAGGGTTAGAGTAATTTAAAATTAACACATGTGGTTTACTCCTCCGGGTTAGCTTACTTTAACCCTGCATCGGTTGTAGTAATTTTACATGCCGACTTATTAATTTCAAATGCTTATGGTGCTTCCTTAATGATAGGGTTTCTTTCCTTTCACTTCTGGGTTCTTCCTTTCCACTGTCTCTGCATCCTTCATTTCCACTTCTATTTTTCTCTTCCTCTCCCATTCTAACTTCTCATGTTTGCTCGTCCTTTCCTCTTTGGTGCGTCCTTTCACCTTCTCGTCTTCCCTTCCTTTCCCTTCTCGGGTGCGAGTCGTTTTCCACTGTCACTTTTGTCATTCCTTTCCCTGCTCTTTTTCTCATAGTTTTCCCCTCTCTTTTTTCTTCCTTTCCTTCTCTTTTTCTCGTTCCTTTTCCCCATTCTCTTATGTTCCCGTCAATTTAAACTAATATTATTACAGTGTCACAATACTATTAGTGTTTCAAATAAATTCGAAATTCTGGTGGGACGGCTCGTCCAACTAATCTGTATGTAAAAAGAAATCATGGTCGTGGTCGTGGCGGTGTCATCACGGAACCGACGTAACCGACTTCCCGCCCAGCCAATTTCCGCTTTCAATCCTTCCTGCTTTAACTTCTGCCTTATTTGGCCTCCTGCGAATTAGGCCTCATGCGACCTCCGCCTCCAGCGTATTCTTGCTGTTGCGCATCCCGCCCGATTTCTCCTTTCCACGCCTGCGTTCATTCACCTGATTTCGGCAGCACAATAGTCCGACTTCATACTAGCTTTCCCCCTCGCATCTCTGCAAGATCTTTCCCCTGCATCAAGAGACCTGTCGCTGCGCACAACGAAAGGTGACGAGGTCTGTTAGCCGACTTGACAGACCGCCTGCGATCATCCGCCTGAGTTTGGCAGCGCAACAGTCCGTCTTTCTACAAGCTTTTCCTCCTGCTTCTCTGCAAGATCTTTCCCTTGTATCAAGATACTTGTCGCTGTGCACAACGGAAGGCGACGTGGTCAGTCAGCCGACCAGCCAGAAATTTTCGAATTCCATCCATCCCATATCACTAACTTGACTGCAACTTCTTCCCACTGCATTGAGAAAAGTGACGCTGCGCATTGTGCCATAGCGACTACGCGGAAAAGTTGGATAGTCTAACCAAGCCATGTTTCCGAGTCTCATATCGAGTACACTAATTCACTTCGGGAGCAGGTCGGGTGAACAGGATAGCTCTTCGGCCGTACCGAATACATGCTCGCGAAGAAGAAGCTTCAGGTATGTACCCTTGCGATTGCGCAGTTTCAGTTATCTCTGTGGGGTCAGCTATCGATCACAGCTGAAGTGGCCGGGAAGCAGGAAAGAAGATGCAGGGTTCGGACTTTCGCAAGTCTGATGCTATCAGCGGAGTCGGATTAAGCGCAAACGTTGTCGATGGGTTGGATTTGCAGCCTGCCCTTCGTCCCGTCTGCCTGTCAGGTATGGCAAAGCCCACAGCTGAAGTGGAGAGGGGGCAGATAGGAATAAGTAGAGGAGTATGTTTGTGCTGGTAGATGCGTGTAGGAGGGAGGGGAAGGATGAGAGTGGGGAGAGGGAGGGGGGCTATTGGGATGGCTGGGGTTGGGGAAGGGTTGGGGGCAGGAAATATGTCAGGAAGAGCAAAGGAGTACGTTTATTTGTGGGTGGGGGCACATGGCTGGGTGGGGTCGGGGTGGAGAGAACTGGGTGGAGGGGGAGGGGGGGGGGGGGGGGGGGGGGGGGGGGGGGGGGGGAAGGGAAAAGTACGGTAGTATGTGGGTGCTTGTGGGTGCACAAGGGAGACCATCGCAAAGGATATGCGTCCTTCAGTGTTTTAAGTTCGCATGCACTGCAGAGAAAACCGGCGTAAACCATTATGTAACCCAGCCCAAAACAAATATGGCCAACGGAAGGGGGAGGGGACAGTGTTCTAGTTGGGGTAATATCATGCCTGTGTGTTCATGTGAGGGGTGGGGGGGGAGTACAAGTGTAAACCATTCTGTAACCCAGCCCCAAATAGGTGTGGCCAAAGTCCAAACGGGCACGGTACTAATATTGGGGTGTGGGTGTTTTGTCTACGTGTGTGTAGATGTGGCCACCGGCCACACGGGCTACCGTACTAGTATTATGTAAGATTATTTATTCACTAATATTATATAACATAGCCGATCCCTACATATGTGTGAATTACAAGCCCCCCACCCCCACACCCACACATACCCCCCTCAAACACGATTACCTTGCACTGATCAAATGCGTTTGTGTGCTCAGAGATGGACATCTGACTGAAGCGAGAAGTGTTGATGTCGCCTAACTCATCTCCCACCTCCATGCCCTCATAATCCATTCCGCGCACAGGGAGCTCCTGGTCTCCTACAATTACACTGAGGCCCTCTCCCATGCTAACTGGCATGCTTGAACTGAATCGGCTCCCAAGGCGTTGGCTGCTGCCCGCGCTTTTCCGGCTGCTTGCCACGCTTTGCCGACTGCTACCCGCGCTTTTCCGGCTGCTCGCCACGCTTTGCCGGCTGCTAACCACGCTTGGCCTGCTGCTGAGTATGCTTGATCTGGCAGGCGACACTCTGGATGGTAGCTGGCTGCCCCAGAGGCTGGCACTACCGGAGGCAGTACGGGGCACACCCCCTTGGTAACCAGGGAGGAGTGCGATGGGTTGGATGTTTGGCAGTGTGCAAGCACTATGATGACGACCGCTCCAAGTTGGTTTGACATTACACGGCACTGCTATTACAGGACATGAACTGGGGGGCTCTTGAAGAGAAAGCTTGGGGGATATTTGCACACAGGACGAATGGTGTTGATCAGAGGGGACGTAAGCCGACTTTGGAAGGTCTATGGAAGTGGATTTGAGTCTATGCAGCCCATGCAAGGAACTGCTTGATAGTTTAATGGTGGGCAGCCGGCCCGCTGAGTAACTGGTAGGGACATCCATGTCCGCCAAGGAATTGGTCGACTGTCTTATTGTGGGCAGCTGGCCTGCTGAGTAACTGGCAGGGACATCCATGTCCGCCAAGGAATTGGTCGACTGTCTTATTGTGGGCAGCCGGCCCGCTGAGTAACTGGTAGGGATTTCCTTGTCCACCAAGGAATTGGTCGACTGTCTTATTGTGGGCAGCCGGCTCGCTGAGTAACTGGTAGGGATTTCCTTGTCCACCAAGGAACTGGGTGACTGTCTTATTGTAGGAAGCCGGCCCGCTGAGTAACTGACTGGGGCATCCATGTCTGCCAAGGAACTGGTTGACTGTCTTATTGTGGGCAGCCTGCCAGCAGAGCAACTGTTAGGTCCACCGCTCTCAGCCAGAGAATCGCTGGACTGTGCTATCGTTGATAACCGGTCTGCTGAGTGTACGTTAGGGCTGCTGCTTGCACATAAGGGACTGCTAGGGATGCTTCTGGCATATAAGAGACCGCTGGGTCCTGTGACGGGCTGTCCTGCGGTTGGCAGCGCTAGCTCAGCTGCAGTTGGCAGCGCTAGCTCAGATTGAGTGCTACGGTGTAAGCTTCCTGAAAGGGGGGGAAAGGATGAAGTGCCGACAGAACCGGTGGACGTGGGTCTTACTTGCAGGAGGGGATGCAATGAGCTTGTTGTGCTTCGGCTTGATGCCGTGCTCAGCACTATGTTGGATCGCATGGAGGCTGAATTGCCTGAAGTGCGAGCGCTAGGTAGACTACAGGAGGTTATGCCCATGGATGAGCGATGACTGGGTTGGGTTGATCCGGATTGGGAGCGCAAGAGCGGCTTTTCGGTAGGGCTCTTCATGTTGGCGAGGGCCGTCTTGCGATCATCCAACTCCTTTCCACTTAGACATTCAGGGAAGCTGAATTCACCCTCCGCCGCATTCAGTAATTCTGGATCAAGAGGGACCTGCCCCCTGGACTGCTTGGGATTTTGAGCGATGCGGTGGCTACCGGATGAGTTGAGAGTTTTTCCACTGGCCATGCTGAGCCTTGAGTTCCGACTGGGTCCGGCATGCAAGCCTGCTGCGAGGCTCCGTCCCGATGCGTTTCTTGTTGGAGAGGGATGCCACACTCTCGGCGCCTCCGTGGCAGATTTTGAGAAATTGCTCTCCGACTCCTTAGAGGCCGGCGTAAACGCTCTTAAGCTACGCGTGTGGGCAGGAAGCTTTTTGTGTGCGGCTGATGGGGGGGAGCCATCGCCATCAATTGTAAGTGTTTCCTGTCCCTGCAGGCTGTGATAACCTGTGCGCCTTGGGTACTGGGACCTGATGGGTGAGTGCTTCGGCTGTCGGGCACTTGGTAGCTGGTTAGAGACTGCATGTGGATGATGGGGGGGAATGGATGGATGGGTATAGGGAACACACAGGGAATCACAGGGGGTTAGGCGTTATAAGAAGTGATTGATGAGGGAGTTTGAGCATTGAGAACTGGAATCACGGGACAGTGGGATCATTCATATTGATGATTGGTTGGTTGCTTGGAAGTTGGAATAGTGGTTAGTTTGTTGGAAGTCGGGATAGTGGCTGGTTGGTTGGTTGGCTGGTTGGTTGGTTGGCTGGTTGGTTGGTTGGAAGTTGGTATAGTGGATGGTTGGTTGGTTGAAAGTTGGAATAGTGGTTGGTTGGTTGGAAGTTGGAACAGTGGTTGGTTGGTTGGTTGGTTGGTTGGTTGGTTGGAAGTTGGCATAGTGGATGGTTGGTTGGTTGGTTGGTTGGTATTGTGGATGGTTGGTTGGTTGAAAGTTGGAATAGTGGTTGGTTGGTTGGTTGGAAGTTAGAATAATGGATGGTTGGTTGGTTGGTTGGAAGTTGGAACAGTGGATGGTTGGTTGGTTGGTTGGTTGGAAGTTGGAATAGTGGATGATTGGTTGGTTGGCAGTTAGAATAGTGGTTGGTTGGTTGGCAGTTGAAATATTGGATGGTTGGTCGGAAGTTGGCACAGTGGATGGTTGGTTGGTTGGAAGTTGGAATGGTGGATGGTTGGTTGGTTGGATGGTTGATTGGAAGTCGGAATAGTGGTTGGTTGGTTGGTCTGAAGTTGGAATAGTGGATGGATGGAAGGTTGGTTGGTTGGCAGTTGGAATAGTGGATGGTTGGTTGGCTGGTTGGAAGTTGGAATAGTGGATGGTTGGTGGTTGGTTGGTTGGAAGTTGGAATAGTGGAAGGTTGGTTGGTTGGTTGGAAGTTGGAATAGTGGATGGTTGGTTGGTTGGTTGTAAGTTGGAATAGTGGATGGTTGGTTGGCTGGAAGTTGGAATAGTGGATGGATGGATGGATGGAGGGAGGGAAGGAGGGAAGGATGCATGGACGGATAAAAAGAAAGGATAGATGGATGGAAGGGAAGGATGGAATGGAGGGGAGGGAGGGAGGATGGATGGATGGATGCATGGAGGGGAGGATGGATGGATGGAGGGGAGGATGGATGAATGGATGGAGGGGAGGATGGATGGATGGATGCATGGAGGGGAGGATAGAGGGATGGAGGGATGGAGGGGAGGATGGATGGATGGATGCATGGAGGGGAGGATGGATGGATGGAGGGATGGTGGGGAGGATGGATGGATGGATGGATGGATGGATGCATGGAGGGGAGGATGGATGGATGCAAGGAGGGGAGGGAGGAGAGGGAAGGAAGGAATGAATGAATGAAGGAAGGAAGGAAGGAAGGAAGGATGGATGGATGGATGCATGGATGGATGCGTGGAGGGGAGGATGGATGGATGCAAGGAGGGGAGGGAGGAGAGGGAAGGATGGATGGATGGAGGGATGGAGGGGAGGATGGATGGATGCAAGGAGGGGAGGGAGGAGAGGGAAGGAAGGAAGGAAGGAAGGAAGGAAGGAAGGAAGGAAGGAAGCAAGCAAGCAAGCAAGGAAGGAAGGATGGATGGATGCATGGAGGGGAGGATGGATGGGTGGATGGATGCATGGAGATGAGGATGGATGGATGCAAGGAGGGGAGGGAGGAGAGGGAAGGATGGATGGATTGATGGATGGATGGATGCATGGAGGGGAGGGAGGAGAGGGAAGGATGGATGGAGGGGAGGATGCATGCATGGAGGGGAGGGGAGGGAAGGATGGATGGATGGCACACACTCTTACAATAATCATCGTTGATGCTGTCCTCGTCCTCATCTAGGATAGGATCTCCGATAAGCATGTGAGCAGATTCCTCGTCGGTATCTTCAACCATATTTTGGCTGTTGCTGTACAAGCTGTACTTCAGTATGTTGATCATTTTCAACCCTTCCAAGTGTTTAGACGCCGTTTTCTGAGTTGAAACACACAAGGGAAGGTTAGGGTTTAGGGTTAGGGACAATAGTTGTTTGCAAGGGAAGGTTAGGGTTTAGGGTTAGGGACAATATTTGCTTAAACTGATTTGTGCTAGGCTGGATAGTTAGCCAGGTGAGGAGCAACCCACACTGCAAATTTAGGGAGAACCCTTTTCTGCACTTCTGCAGCACCCCTCTCGCACAAAAGGCACCTTTTAAAGTCAAAGAAAAGCCCTACCAGTGTGCCCATTCAGCAAAGCCCCTCCAGTGTGCCCATTCAGCAAAGCCCTAGACATGCCTTCTATATTCGTTATGCAGATATCTCAATTTTAAATAGTTTGGTATTAGCCGCAACTGTTTACCAAACACAAACAAGACTCTGCGAAGGCATTTTTAAAAGCCTACCTCCCAAACTGCAATTTAGGGGGTCTCGGACACCCTCGTCTGCACCTCTGCGGCCCCCCTCTCGCACAAAAGGCACCCTTTAAAACCCCCAAAGGTAGCCCAAGACATGCCTTCTACATTCGTTCTGCACATACTTTAATTTTAAATAGTTTGGTATTAGCCACGACTGTTTACCAAAAACACAGGACCCTGCGAAGGCATTTTAAAAAGCCTACCCCCAAATTAGTATGCATCATGCATGCATTGCAACAATATGGTCATGGATAGGTAATGCATCATCACGCATGCGTGCATCATACATCAGGGGCTCGGTCGCTCTTGGCGTTGCAGGTCGTCGTCAACCGCGATGGTAGCTTGTCCAGTTGAGGTAGGAGACCGCTCCCCACCCGCGTACAACAGGCTCCTTTAACACCACGTCCCACCAGGCGTTATCATTACATCAGGGGCTGGGGCCTACCTTATTTTACGGGTTTGTTACCCTAAAATGCTCCAGATTCTACTCTTGAGCCAAGGACCCCCCCCCCCCCCCCCCCCCCCCCCCCCCCCCTGTAGTTAATTATCAGTGGCACAAGCCACTGCTCGTATGATGGATGGATGGATGGATGGATGGATGGATGGATGGATGGATGGATGGTTGGTTGGGTGGATGGATGCATGGATGGATGATGGATGGATGATGGATGGACGCATAAATGGATGGATGAATGGTGTATGATGGATGGATGGATGGATGAATGATGTATGGATGCATGTATGGATGCATATGGATGGATGGATGAATGATGTATGGATGCATGTATGGATGGATGGATGGATGAATGATGTATAATGTATGATGGATGTATGATGTATGATGGATGATGAATGCATGGATGGATGCGTGGATGGATGTATGATGTATGATGCATGGATGTATGTATGGATGAATGATGGATGGATGCATAAATGTATGTATGATGTATGGATGCATGGATGGATGAATGATGGATGGATGAATGGATTGATGCATGGATGGATGTATGATGGATGGATGCATGATGGATGGATGCATGATGGATGGATGGATGGATGAATGACGGATGGATGGATGCATGAACGATGTATGATGGATGTATGATGGATGATGTTTGATGTATGATAGATGAAGGATATTTGATGGATGATGAATGATGTATGAAGCCACTGCTTGTAGGCGAAATAAATAAGTCCAAGTTGTGTTGCAAGCGACTAGGAAAATTAGAGTCACGTAACGGGAGAGGCCGAAGCCGGGTGTGCGACGTAGTTAGGGCCTGTGTGACAAAGCAACAGACACATGGGTAACCACGGGGGCTCCGCTGATAACAATGAGGTGGAGAGGGTAGAGAGAGCGTTTAAGCCTTGGATCCATTTTCGATGCTCTTTGTAACTCTCGAATCCTTTATCACGTTTGAAAGTCATGATGACAACTTAAATTGTGCGCAACGAAGAGGGTCAAAGGATTTACGCAGACCCTGGTTTCGTTTTCCTTTTTTCTTGAAGTTATCATAACTGTCAAAAGTGATAATGATGCTCTTTTCTTGTATTTTGAACACAAATGTATTTTGAACACAAATGTTCACCCCAACGTCCCAACATCCAAATCTCTCAACATCCTTCCATCCACCCATCCATCCCAGTCTCCCAACATCCATATCTCCCAATGTACCAGTCTCCCAACATCTATATCTCCCAATCCACCAGTCTCCCAACATCCATATCTCCCAATCTACCAGTCTCCCAACATCCGTATCTCCCAATCTACCAGTCTCCCAACATCCGTATCTCCCAATCTACCAGTCTCCCAACATCTGTATCTCCCAATCTACCAGTCTCCCACATCCGTATCTCCCATTACCAGTCTCCCAAATCCATACTCCCCAATCACCGGTCTCCCAACTCCGATCTCCCAATTCCAGTCTCCCAACATCCGTATCTCCCAATCTACCAGTCTCCCAAACTCTCATCAGTCGGATATATCGGTTCCAACTGTCATAAATATATGTTCCCATTCCAGAATTTGTACTGTAAACTGTACTGTAGGCAATCAGAGCACCAAGAGCTGGTTGGCCATAAAACAATTGTACTGTAAACTGTACTGCAGGCAATCAGAGCACCAAGAGCAGGTTGGCCCTTTAAACAAAACAAAACAAAAAAAAAAAAAAAAAAAAAAAAAAAAAAAAAAAAAAAAAAAAAAAAAAAAAAAAACCCCAAAAAAAAAAACCCAAAAAAAAAAAAAAAAAAAAAAAAAAAAAAAAAAAAAAAAAAAAAAAAAAAAAAAAAAAAAAAAAAAAAAAAAAAAAAAAAAAAAAAAAAAAAAAAAAAAAAAAAAAAAAAAAAAAAAAAAAAAAAACAAAAAAAAAAAAAAAAAAAAAAACTGCACTTTCTGTAAACTGTACTGAAGGCAATTGGAGTACACAGAGCTGGTTGACCATGAGCACTGAAACTTCCTAAAATCATAGTAACAAGTTCTATGCAGCGTCGCCTGCGACGCTACAAATTGGCGGAGAGTGATCGCGAGGGAGCGACAGGTGGCAACGGAGCGACAGGTGGCAACGGAAGCGAGTTGGTCATGAGACCGTTGGCTGACGTGTCGGGCTTCATCACGGTCAGACGGATGGACGGACAAATGGGTGACACTGGGGCCTCCCGCTCCCCAGAAGGGGGGGCTATGCCAAAAATCACAAAAGAACTGTCCCTATAGTGGTCGGCAAAGTTATGATAACAGAAAAGAAGCAAATTTGTTTTCTTGGGGGCGCCCCTAGGGAGGGTGAGTGTATGTGTGTGTGAGGGTGGGTGGGGTGGGGGGGGGCACTAACAACTATTTAGCCATAAAGCCAATGCGCACCTCCGTGTCACTTGAAGTGTCAGAGTCATCCTCGCTGAAGTGTTGGGCAAAGTTATTTTAAATGGGCAACACAAATATTTTCTTGCGGTCACCCCCAGAAAGGGTGTGTGTGTGTGTGGGGGGGGGGGGGGGGGGGGGGGGGGGGGGCACTACAAACTATTAAGCTATTAAGCCAATGCGCACCTCCGTGTCACTTGAAGAGTCAGAGTCATCCTCGCTGAAGTGGTCGGCAAAGTCCGCATCTTCAACGTAACGACCCCTGACGCGCAAGCGACTCAGCTCTATATCACCTTCGATCACAACAAACAATCCCTCGGGAACCTCCCCACGTTTGAATAGATGCTCCCCTTTCTTCAGGACCCGCAACTCTCCCTCTGGGATGATGCCTGGCAGCTTGGTTGCATCTACATCGTTGTTCTTCGCCTTAGCCTTCTTGCTGGACTTCGTAGCCGCCCCACTCTTTCGCACCAAGTCAACAACCCTCTGCACGGAATCCACCTCGGGCTTTCTCGCCATGGACACCCAGGGGTGCTTCATCACCTGGTAAGGTGGAGTGGGGTGGGGGTGCGTGTTGGGGGGTCGGGAAGTAGGGTAGGTGGGGGGAATTCTTGATAGGGTAGGTGGGGGAAATCCTTGATAGCAAATCCTGAAGGGACGCACTGATAGGTTCGTCGGCAAGCACTCTACGTCGTCCTGCAGAATAGCCTTGCACAGCCTACTACACTACTAAACACTTCAGGGGACAAGTACACTACACTGTAATAACACACTACTCTACAATCACACGGCATTACATCAGTCCCGGCACAACCCACCTCCTCGAGTGTGGCTCTTTTCAAGGGGTTCTTCTGCAAAACCCTTGACAGCAAATCCCGAAGGGGCGAACTGATAGGTTGCTTCAGCTTGTTCGTCGGCAACAGTTTCACGTCGTCATTCAGTATAGCCCGGTAGATGTTGTGTGCAGATGCCTCAGCACTTCCGAAGGGGGGAGATCCGTACACAAACATGTAGAGGCACACACCCAAGGCCCAGACGTCACCTAAAAAGCCGTTGAAGGGTTTTGAAGCACACATCTCAGGGCTCATGAAGGCAGGGGTGCCCAAGGAGCGAATCAGGAGAGTGTCTTCGCTCTCCAACCAACGGGCAGAACCGAAGTCTGAAATCTTGACCTGTGTGGTTGAAATAGTTGGTTGGTTGGTTGGCTGACCTGGGTGTTTCAAATAGTTGGTTGGTTAGCAGGCAGGCAGGCAGGTAGGCAAGCAGACAGGTAGGCAAGCAGGCAGAGAGGCAGGCAGAGAGGCCGGCAAGCAGGTGGCTGGACAGGCTGGCAATCAGGCAGGCAGACAGATAGGCAGGCAAGCAGGCAGGCAGAGAGACAGATGAGTTTTGGAACAGAACACAAGCCGATTCATTTTGCCGCCGGACTGTAGCTTAGCTATAAAAACCTTCCTGCAGACAGACACCCAGTATAAACCAAGTGAGTATGTGGCGGGCTGCATGAGATGGCCGAATCAGTGTGTGTGTGTTGTGCGTGTGTTGGTTGTGTGTGTGTTGGGGGGGCGCGGGGCTCATGAGTGTGTAGCGGGCTGCATGAGACGGCCAAATCAGTGTGTGTGTGATGTGTGTGTGATGTGTGTGTGTTGGTTGTGTGTGTGTGTGTTGGGTGTGTTGGGTGTGTTGGGTGTGTTGGGGGGGGGGGGGGGGGCTCATGAGTGTGTAGCGGGCTGCATGAGACGGCCAAATCAGTGTGTGTGTGTTGTGTGTGTGTGTTGGTTGTGCGTGTGTGTTTTGGGTGTGTTGAGGGGGGGAGGGGGGGGCTCGTGAGTGTGTAGCGGGCTGCATGAGACGGCCAAATCAGTGGGGTAACTGCTACATTGACGGCTGTAACAATACACACTATTTTTGTATTCTTGTGGCTGACTCACAGCCCCTGACTGTAATGTATTTGAGTGGGCAGATTAGGAGAAAGGATAGTGATTCCTGAGTTGCTCGTGTTGGTAGGACTTAGCCTAGATTGTCTTCTGCACAGACTGCAATACACACGCTTACATTAACACAGCAAATACACATAAACACACTTGAGCAAGGACTGCGCGACATACACAAACACAGCACATACACACACTTGAGCACAGCCTGTGCGACACACAAAAACACAGCACATACACACACTTGAGCACAGCCTGTGCGACACACACAGACACAGCACATACACACACAAACACAGCACATACGCACACAGCACATACACACACTTGAGCACAGCCTGTGCGACATACACAAACACAGCACATACACACACAAACACAGCACATACACACACACGAGCACAGACTGGACGACATACACATACACGTACACAAACACAGTACATACACACACGTGAGCACTGACTGCAGGACATAGACATAGACAGCACACACACACACTTGAGGACAGACGTCACGGCACACACATACACAGCACATACACACACTTTCGCACTGACTGAGCGACACACAAACACACATACTCATACACAGCACATACACACACTTTCGCACTGAGTGCACACCATACACAAATACAGCTCACCTTGGCGTCCGTGGTGATGGGCAGGGTATCAGGCTGCGTACCACCATGCTCGACTCCATCGAAATGCAAATACTCCAAACACCAATACATGCACCATACACCATTGCACACGACATGCACACATGCATACACCATCCACCAATACATGCACCATACACCATTGCACACGGCATGCACACATGCATACACCATCCACCAATACATGCACCATACACCATCGCACACGACATGCACACATGCATACACCATCCACCAATACATGCACCATACACCATTGCACACGGCATGCACACATGCATACACCATCCACCAATTCATTCACTATACACCATTGCACACGACATGCACACATGCATACTCCAAACACCAATAAATCCACCATACACCATTGCACACGACATGCACGCATGCATACACCATCCACCAATACATGCACCATACACCCTTGCACACGACATGCACACATGCATACACCATCCACCAATAAATCCACCATACACCATTGCACACGACATGCACACATGCATACACCAATTCATTCACCATTGCACACAACATGCACATATGCATCCACTATATACCACACACAGCGCACCTTGGCGTTCATGGTGATGAGCAGATTATCAGGCTTCAGATCACCATGCACGACTCCATTGAAGTGCAGATACTCCAGACCCTGGACTATGTCCGTAAAATATTCGCCAGCGGTGGCCTCCGGGATGGGGTCCTGCACAGATCCAAAAAGTGAGACTTATAGAAATGCAACAGTTGGAACTTGATGAAAAAAGTCGCAGCAGGTATAGCACGTAGCGCTAGAGGTGGGGTGGGGTGGGGGGGATAATTGACGAAAACAACTTGCACTAGGTAGAGGACGTTGAGCTTGAGGTGGGTGGGGTGGGTGGGGTGGGATGAGGTGGGCTGGGGGGTGGGGGGGTGGGGGGGGTGGAAGGGGTTATTGACGAAAACAACTCGCACCAGGTAGAGGACGTTGAGCTTGAGGTGGGTGAGGGGGGCTGGGGGGGGGGGGAGGGGGGGATATTGCGAAACAATTAGCAGCTGGTAGATGACGTAGAGCTTGAGGGAGGTGAGGAGGGGTGAGGGGGGCTGGGGAAGGCTATGAGGGGGTGGGGGTGGGGGTGGGGGGGGGTAATTGACGAAAACAATTAGCAGCTGGTGGAGGACGTAGAGTGTAACTTATACAGCTGCTACAGTGGTATGTTTCGTGGGGGGTTTTCGCGCGACGCGTCGCAAATTGAGCGACTCTGTGTGACGCCAGTGCGACGCGCTGCTCCCCAAACCCCACAAAGCGCAGAGCCCGGGGGGTTCGGGGCATTTCTGACTAGTTTAGCCGGACCCATGCGTCGCCATGTAACAACTGAATGGCGACGCGTTGCGCACAAAAAAGTGTCTATGTTGAAATTAAAAGCACTTCTATTTGCAAGCCCATTTGCAGGATAAGTCTTGTTACCAGCTTTATCTCATCATCCCCTTGACAGTCCCAGGAGTGGCCGATGAGGTTAGGCTTATCAAACCTCTACCATACGATTGGAGGCTGTGCCTCAGCCGCGGCCTCTGAATTTACTGAAATAGCATCAAAAATTGAGTTCGCCTCCCGAAGTCCAAAAGGGACTTGCCCAACCTCCAACAATCAAGAACATTCTAGACAGGCAGGGGGGGCTGTATTAAGAAGCTGTAGTGTCCAACAAATTGCAAGGACATGACAAAGGAGCCGAGATCCGGTTCAACAAGATAATTTTATTTTGCTGCTGCTCAGACCAGCTACTGATCGTAGTCTTGGGAGGCCGCTCCCCTCACCCACAAACTTTGGATTGCCAGCTACTGATCTAAGTCTAGGGAGGCCGCTACCCTCACCAACAAACGTTGGATTGCTGGTCTTGCAGTCAAGCTCTCTTTTGCCTTTACAATCAATGTCTGATTTACATCCAGACTGAGAGAACTTTCACACACCTCAGTTACCTTTTCCGCATCAGGACAGTAGTAGGGATGTCAATATCCCACTGGCCCCCAAGATGAACAGCGATATATCATACTACGTATTGATATATCATACTACGTATTGATATATCATACTACGTATTGATATATCATACTACGTATTGATATATCATACTACGTATTGATATATCATACTATGTATTGATATATCATACTACGTATTGATATATCATACTATGTATTGATATATCATACTATGTATTGATATATCATACTATGTATTGATATATCATACTATGTATTGATATATCATACTATGTATTGATATATCATACTATGTATTCATATATCATACTATGTATTGATATATCATACTATGTATTGATGTATCATACTATGTACTGATATATCACACTAAGTATTGATATATCATACTATGTATTGATATATCATACTATGTATTGATATATCATACTATGTATTGATACATCATACTATGTACTGATATATCACACTAAGTATTGATATATCATACTATGTACTGATATATCACACTAAGTATTGATATATCATACTATGTACTGATATATCACACTATATATTGATATATCATACTATGTATTGATATATCATACAATATTGTACAATACATCATATGATATCGTCTATATATCGTACAATATCTTACTTGACAACCCTAGACAAAAGTATGCACAGTCTTCTACTTGACAACCCTAGACAAAAGTATGCATAGTCTTCTACTTGACAACCCTAGACAATAGTATGCATAGTCTTCTACTTGACAACCCTAGACAATAGTATGCATAGTCTTCTACTTGACAACCCTAGACAATAGTATGCATAGTCTTCTACTTGACAACCCTAGACAATAGTATGCATAGTCTTCTACTTGACAACCCTAGACAATAGTATGCATAGTCTTCTACTTGACAACCCTAGACAATAGTATGCATAGTCTTCTACTTGACAACCCTAGACAATAGTATGCATAGTCTTCTACTTGACAACCCTAGACAATAGTATGCATAGTCTTCTACTTGACAAAGCCATTAGCTTTGTATGTATGTTACAGTCTAGGGGGTAGCCAACCTTGGCTAACCAAGATTAAGCTCAACAAATAAATGTATGCATCCATAAAATTGTGTATGCATGACACAAAGTATCCATGTAAATAAAGCGCTCTTCCTCACCCCCCCCCCCCACCACCACCACCCCCTCCACAAACACACACCACCATCACACCTTCTCCTCTACCCCTCCTCTGACCCCTTACCCACACAACCCACATCCCCTCGCTCCCCCTTACCCCATGCCCCTCCCTCCCCCCCCACCCACCCCCCCACCCACACACACACACTCATAACCCCTCACCTTGTAGTATGGATCATCGCCCTCTAGCACGCTCCCTCCCTCCACATACTCCATCACCATCATCAACTTGTTCTGCTCCCTGCTGGCGATCACCTCATACAGCTTCACCACATTCTCGTGGTCAAGTTCAGTCATCACTTCAATCTCATTCGCATACTCTGAATCCCCGACTAGGTCCCGCGTGAAGTCTGCCACCGAGGGGTGTGCACTTGACGCCATGGAACAAATCCGCCCTGTCGTACTCAACTCACTGCCTCGGATTTGAAGCGATGTGCTGAGCTGTGATATCATGTCACTTTGAGCTTTGAACTTGGGGCTGTCTCTCATGCTCGCAGAGGCACGTAGATTCTTGTTCATATCAGTCGTGAAGCTAGACCTACGCACATTGTTGTTGCGCATGACCTGCGCAGGTTGGTCGAAAGTATGTGGGTGGGTGGGTAGGTGGGTAGGTAGGTAGGTGGGTGGGTTGGTGGGTGGGTGGGTGAGTAGGTGGGTGGGTAGGTGGGTATGTGGGTGGGTGGGAAGGTGGGTATGTGGGTGGGTGGGTGGGTGGGCAGGTGGGTAGATGGGTGGGTGGGTAGGTGGGGGGGTGGGTGGGCAGGAAGGGCGTCTCAAAGAGGGACCAGTATTATAGCAGGAGGGCATCTTCACTCTAATCAAGGCTGGAGTACTCAACGATGAGCCCCTCCAATCTCACAAACTACACACATATTATGTTACGCATGACCCGCGCATATTATTGCTACACATTTTATTGTTACGCATAACCTGCGCATATAATTGTTACGCATGATCTACGCGGGTGAGAGGGGGCCAGAGGTCTATGTTAAAGATATAATGAAGTTATATGTTTCAGCTATATTAAAAGTACATGATTGAGGTATTTGTTCGAGACATATTGAAGGTACATGGTAGAGGTATATGTTTGAGATAAATTAAAGGTACATGATAGAGGTATATGTTAAAGATATATTAAAGGCACATGATAGAGGTATTTGCTTAAGATGTTTGAAGGTACATGATAGAGGTATATGTTTAAGATTTATTAAAGGTATATGTTTAAGACATATTGAAGGTACATGATAGAGGTATATATTCAAGATATATCAAAGGTACATGATTGAGGTATATGTTTACGATATATGAAAGGTACATGTTACAGGTTTTATGTTTACGATATATTAAAGGTACATGATAGAGGTATATGTTTAAGATATATATAAGGTACATGTTACAGGTTTTATGTTTACGATATATTAAAGGTACATGCTAGAGGTATATGTTTAAGATATATAAAAGGTACATGTTACAGGTTTATGTTTAAGATATATTTAAGGTACATGATAGAGGTATATGTTTAAGATATATAAAAGGTACATGTTACAGGTTTATGTTTACGATATATTAAAGGTACATGATAGAGGTACATGATAGAGGTATATGATAGAGGTACATGATAGAGGTATATGATAGAGGTACATGATAGAGGTACATGATAGAGGTATATGTTTAAGATATCTTAGCTTGTACTTGATAGCCTCGGCAACCAAGGACGAAAGGGGGTAAATAAATGCCAAGTGACGAGGCGTTTTGGAAATGTATGTCAGTGAGAGGCGGAGTGAGAGTCAAAATAACGAGCACTTAGCTAATGAGATTACAATGAAAACAAGCAGCACTTGCATGGACAATATGGGGGGCATTCGCCCTTGCCCCTATGGAGGCGAAACTGCCAGATCGAGCAGTTTCTAGAGCCAGAGCTAGAGCCAGAAGGAAGAAAGAAAGAAGCAAGTAAGAAAGAGAAGCAGAGGCAGAAAGAAGTAGAAAGAAAGAGAAGCAGAGACAGAGACAGAGACAGAGTAGAAAGAAAAGAAAGAAAGAGGAGCAGAGGCAGAGCCAGAGAACAAAGAAAGAAAGAGAAGTAGAGCCAGAGGCTGAGGCGTACCTTCATAGCGTACAACAGGCTGTCCTCTGTGTTGTAAACCAATTTGACAGTGCCGTGAGCACCACGACCAAGGTCCTTGATAACATGGTACTCATTGATGAACACATTCCCCCTGGGTGTGAAGTTGTGCAAGACAGGCTGTGAGTTTGCAGCAAGTCCGCAGATTGATAGGACACTACGAATGTTCGTTCAAGAAACGAATGGTAGATCAAGAAACGAATGTTAATTCAAGAAACAAAGGGAGGGAGGGAGGGAGGGAGGGGGGGCTGTAGGGAGGGCTGTAGGGAGGGAGGAAGGAGGAGGGAGGGGGGGGGGGGGGGGGGGGGGGGGGGAGGAGGGAGGAGGGAGGGAGGGAGGGAGGGAGGGAGGGAGGGAGGGAGGGCTGGAGGGAGGGAGGGAGGGAGGGAGGGAGGGACAAACCAAAGAGCCAAAAGATGCTCGAATGTGTGCATGCATCATGCATGTGTAGGGACTGGCATATCATATGATGTTGGCCAGAGGCGAGTATGATATCATATGATATCAAACAAACTGCGTCATTTGATAGTTTATATAAATGGGAACTTTAGCCGAGTCAGACTGCCGGCGTCATTGTACCTGAGCGGTACTCCAGGTACCTTTAGGGCCCTCTGGGTAAGCTAGTACCTTAATGCCCCTAGGCGTACTAGCTAACCCCCCCCCAAAGGGGGGGGGCGGTACCCGCGAGTATTAGGCAGCTTCTACTATGATATCATATAGCCGATCCCTGTGCATGTGTGCCTTCGTGAGCAGATGCATGCATGAGAAGGGAAAGGCTAAATTAGTTCATATTAGTGAATGAATAATATTAGTGAATGTTAGATAATATTAGACGGACGAGCCATCCCACCAGAATTTTGAATTTATTTGAAAAACTAATATTATTGTGAAAGTCTAATAATATTAGTTAATATTAGTTTTGCAAACACTTATATTAGTTGCCGTTCCCTATGCATGACACCTCTGTATGCACTAGTGGCAATAGTCTTGAACGGATGCCGTCTTTTAACAGGTGGCCGCAACAGGGACGAGGAAACCACCGGGGAACTATAGCGATACAAGTATAGGAAACCTTCTTGAGTATATGTCTGTGTGTCTGTCTGTGTGTCTGTCTGTGTGTCTGTCTGTGTGTCTGTCTGTGTGTCTGAGTGTCTGTGTGTCTGCGTGTGTGCCTGTGTGTGCGTTTGTATGTATGTATGTGTGTGTGTGTGTGAGTGTGTGTGTGTGTGTGTGTGTGTGTGTGAGTGTGTGTGTGTGTGCCTGTTCGCCCCCACCCACCCCACCTACCCTCCAAACAAACAAGCATCCCCACCCACTGCCCAAAACAACAACACACAACCCGATGATTACCTTTAGCTGGTCCACCACAAATCTGTCAGTGGCTTTCACGTCACCAATAGTAGTGCTTGTGCCTGGGGTGCTGGGCAGAGTGTTTATTTTCCTGCCATAGCTGCTCTTGCGTGCCACAGGAAGGAACGAATGCCTGTGTGGTGTAGTACACAGAGAAGCCCTCCCATCCCCTCCTACGCTACGGTCATCCAGTGCCTCGAGGAAGGTGGGACGCCTGCTGGTGTCGGCCTTTGGTAAAGAGGGGTCGCGTAGCGAGGGCCTTCTACCACTTGCATCGCCAGAGCTACTCGGACAGGGGGGGGGGGGGGGGGGGGGGGGGGGGGGGGGGGGAGACGATTAGATAGAAGCAAAAAGCCAAGTAGGGCATCGGACGCG
This sequence comes from Chlamydomonas sp. ICE-L, assembly GCA_013435795.1. Taxonomy (NCBI): domain Eukaryota; kingdom Viridiplantae; phylum Chlorophyta; class Chlorophyceae; order Chlamydomonadales; family Chlamydomonadaceae; genus Chlamydomonas; species Chlamydomonas sp. ICE-L. Next base: position 4,166,368 of record JACBWV010000673.1, read on the forward strand.
AGTCAAGAGAGGTGGGGATCTCAGGCCAGGCAGTCGATACATTGTGGCCATTCAAGCAGGGAGGGTATCTGGCGAAAATTGGAAAGCACGTGGAGGGAATGAATAATCTCCGGGATGCGCGCGTGCACAGGGGGGAGACTGTCAAGAGGTGGGAATTTGTGCAAGACGACGTCTAACTGGTTCAGGGTCAGGCATAGCAATTACGTTGTCGAGACTAGAAGCGCAAGCCAAGGTAGATGCAAAGGCCTACAACTCCTTACCAATGCAAAGTGGAGCCAACGGCGAGCTTGGAAGCTGCCGCTAGCTCCTTAGCAGTGGACTGGAAGCAACCAATCTTCACTGATCGTCGCTGCTCAGCCTAAAACTACGGCATGCAGCTGGTCCGTCCACACGAGAGCAGATGCAGCACTTTTACTCTTGTGCTACTGAGAAATGAAGACAGGTGCGGGTAAAATTTGCTGAACTGAGTCCTCAATCTGACCCCAGACAGAAAGAAGGGACTGCTTACTTCAGGCTATGAGTAAAAAAGTGGCAGAAAGAAAGAAAAGCAACACGTCGAGCCTGCGTGGGTTAAGGAAGCTGATTAAAGGGCAGTAGGCAGAAAGATTCTTGCCTCATCACAATAACTAACTACAGTCTTCCGGTCTAGGGCTAACTGCCGTACTCGAACGTGCATCGTGCAACCCCTCTGCGTGCGAGGATAGCACTCTATACAGCCGTAAGGCTAACGCGTACATCAGTACATCGGCATGGCGTACCACGTGGAACTGACAGCTCGGCTCTGGCGGGGCCTGGTGCAACCCCTCGCCCTCGCAGGCTGTACAGGCCTTCCTCGCCGAATCCTTCCTCGCCGTTTCTTGACATGAGGGAGAGCAATGACAAATGATACAATGGCTAACGGCCCTAGCTGTACAGGTTTCATACCGACCAAACCGACGACCAAACCATGCAGATCCCCTCCTCATCAACTTCTTTTATCATAGCTAATTTTATCCAGGTCTTGCTCGTTTCCTCCTTCAAGTCGGGGCTCTACTTTTTCGCAACGCTCCCCACACATAGATCTTTCCATCTGGGTGGGCGAGCTCCTGCAATCCCGCTGCTGCTGCTGCAGCATTGTGCACTTCTTCGTTGCTTCAACTCCTTAGCCGGCCACAATGTCCGAGGCACAGGAGGCCCCGCAAGATGGCCCACTGGGTGTCCCGACCAGCTCTTCACAGCAGCATCTAGGGCCCAGCTCATCGAACGCGCAGCTGCGCCGATTAGCTGTCTACGGTCTTTCTTGGTCTACGCCGTGAGTTCCCCACCCTCTGTACTTCTTTGGTTTCTGCTGGGTGCATTTTAGTAATTGAGGATAGGTCGGGGTTGGGTGGGAAGAGGATTGGTTGGGATTGAGTGGAAAGACTCTCTGGGGATGTTTACATTACAGTGTCATAGGGCTTGTCTTGGGTAGACCATGGCCTTCAAGTGAATATGTCATGATGATGATGATGATGATGATGATGATGATGATGATGATGATGATGATGATGGGCAGGCCATTGTTGATCCAATGCAAGCCCGTTCCACACATCCAGGGGGGTCTTCCAATCATTCTTTAGCTGAGTGATGGTTATATCAATTCAGGGAATAATTTGGGAGTGGAGGTCAGGCTTTGTACTCATGCCAATGCTCCCAGAATTCTCAGATGTCAGGCCAAATTTGAGATCCGAATTCAGAACTACGACATTCTTCAAAAAACTAACTCCCAAATCATCCCCTGAATTGCTGTCATGGAATTTTTGATCGGGGTTGTCTTGGGTCAACAATGGCCTCCCCATGACAATGTCATGTGTGACTGTCCCATCGGCAGAAGACTCTAGGCAGTAAGCATTTCCTTCCTTGACCTGGACATGCCTGGAAGCTGTCTAGACCCATGTGACTACCTTCTGTGCTTGCTCGTGTGGGGTAGGAGTGTACATAATACCCACGTTTACTCCGCCCGCAAGCGGTCAGCAGCCCAAAGGCTAATTAACCATGTAACCAGACCTAATCAAAGCAGAGCAGAACAAAACAGAGCAAAGAAAAACAGAGAAGAAAAACAAAGCAAGACGAGACAACGCAACATAACGCAGCACAAAACCGACCAACCTCAATGAACGCCTCACCTCAGAACTGCCTCAGCGATATATTTCCATTAGCAAACAAGTGCAAGGCAAAGATTGGCGTAACGGGAGAGTGGCACCAAAATTGAGTGTAGCGGGCCAAAGCCAGGGTTAACAATATAGTGAGGGCCGGGGTTAAGTGCCTACAAAACAACATGACAAACAAGTGTACAAAGGGGTAACTCTGGGGCTCCTGTTCCCTGAGGGAGGGGGGCTCCACAAAAAACTGTACTAATATCCATGTGTAGGTATCCCTGCACAGATATCCATGTACAGATTTCCCTATTTAGACATCCCTGTACAGATATCCCTATTAAGATATCCCTGTACAGATGTCCCTATTAAAATATCCCTCTGCAGATATCCCTGTCATACAGATTTCCCCATTTAGATATCCCTATTAAGATATCCCTATTTAGATATCTCTGTACAGATATCTCTATTAAGATATTCCTATTTAGATATCTTTGTACAGATATCCCTATTTAAATATCCATGTACAGATATCCCTATTAAGACATCCATGTACAGGTCCCTATTAAAATATCCCTGTGCAGATATCCCTGTCATTCAGGTTTCCCTATTTAGATATCCCTATAAAGATATCCCTATTTAGATATCTATGTACAGATATCTATGTATATAAAGAAATCATGGTCGTGGTCGTGGTCGTGGTGGTGTCATCATCGCGTGCCCACGTGCCATGGGCTTGCGAAGTGTAACCGACTTGCAACCGACTTTTCATTCACCCAACTAGCAACTAGCGGAATTTTCAAATACCAAAACTGCAGATGCGCTAAGCTAAGCGCGCGCTCATAGCACGTCCACAACTGCCTCCCATACTATGACGGCAAGACATTTAGAATCAGAAGATCCTCTCCTCGGAGGTCACCAGCCGACCCTCATATGGCTTGGCATGGCGCTCGGAATAATAGCTTTCAGTTCTTAACAGATAATGCGACCATGATGCATGGCAACGGTCCTAATGGACAGGAGGGCCCGCAACACCGCCAGCCAGCGCTCAAAGCGAGCTTGCCAGAGCAAGGAAGACAGGGAAATAGCCAACAAGCGTCGACGTGATGCCCGCGCTGCCCGATCCAAGGGGCTACGTCATGCTGGTAATCTCGCAAGGAGTCAGGAACGAGCTACCGTGCCTGAGGAGGAACACGAAGCTGCTAACCAATCCAGGCGCGAAGACTATGCTGCCCAGCCTGAGGAGTTATGCCAGGATCATAATCAAGCCAGACCTTCAGATCATGATGCTTTTTTTCTCCGTCTGCGAGCGTTGCCACCATTCATCTCACGCATGCGCAATTTTGCCATGCCATCGCATCACATTCGTAGTGATTGGCATCCAGTTGCGATCAATTACCTTTGTTCAGATCGCCATGGCCATTCCGTCCCCCTGGACACTCTTTCGCTTGCCACGCTCATCCCATCTTTGCAAGCTCTTTTCGTTGTATAGAATATGAAGTTCGTTGCTGCGATTTTTGCTGTTCTGAGTTGACCGAGTATCGACTGGGGCACTGTACGAGAAGACGAAGCTGCAGGTTTGTAGCCATGCAATTGCACCGGTCCAGTGTTCTCGGGGCGATCGGAATCTGTGCGTTCGCAATGTTGGTAGGTTTGAAGCACAGCGGGTCCCTCTTTCTGCACGATTGAATCCCACAGGGTGAAGTGAAGGGTACGAGGTAGGGAGAAGAAGATTGTGTGTGCGTGTTGGTGGTTGGGGGGAGGGAGGGTGGTGGGGGGTAAGGTGAGAGAAAGAGAGTGCGTGTGGATGGGGTGGGGTGAGGGGTATGGAGAGGTCAGGATGGGGGGTAGGGGGGGATGGTATGTGTGTATGACAGGGTGGGAGGCCACACCTGAAGCAGAAGGGGAATAGGTAAGGAGAAGAGGTGTGTGTGGGTTTGGGGGGAGAGGCAGGGGAGCGTCGAGCAAGGGCTGAGATGGCTGATTTCTTGACTGTGTGTAAGAGAGAGGGGGGGGGGGGGGGGGGGGGGGGCACCGGCCACACGGGCTACCGTACTAGTCTCTTTTAAGATATTCCTATTTAGATATCTGTGTACAGATATCCCTGCACATATATCCCTGTGCAGATATCCCTATTTAGATATCCATGTACAGATATCCCTATTTAGATGTCCATGTACAGATATCCCTATTAAGATATCCATGTACAGATATCCCTATTTAGATGTCTATGTACAGATATCCCTATTAAGATATCCATGTACAGATATCCCTATTAAGATATCCATGTACAGATATCCCTATTTAGATGTCCATGTACAGATATCCCTATTTAGATGTCTACGTACCGATATACCTATTTAGATATCCATGTACAGATATACCTTTTTATACATTCCTGTTTAAATAGCCCTTTTTATATATCCCTGTTGAGATACACCTATTTATATATCCCTATTAGCTATACCTATTTAGAAACCCCTTTTTGGCGGAGCCCCCCCATCTGGGGGGCGGGAGCCGCCAGTGTTACCCATTTGTCCGTCCGACCATCCATCCATCCATCTGACCGTGATGAAGCCTGACACGTCAGCCAACGGCCTTGTAACCAACTCGCTTTCGTTGCCACCTGTCGCTCCCTCGCGAGCACTCTCCGCCATTTTTTAGCGTCGCAGGCGACGCTGCATAGAACTTGTTTAGATATCCCTGAGCATTTCTTATCCATTGTTTTTCTTAATTCTTTAGACGGCAAACAGTCCCTGAGTACTTCTCTCAGTTTGGGAAGGTGGACCTGGCTGAGGTTATGAAAGATCCTGTATTTAGATATCCCTGTACAGATATCCATGTACAGATATCCCTGTTTAGATATCCTTATATATGTATTCCTCTTTCAATATCCATGCTTAGATACACTTGTTAGGACATCCCTGCTTAGATACACTTGTTAGGACATCCCTGTGTAGGTATCCCGGATACCTAAACTAAACCCTGAACATTTCCCATCCATTCCTTTTCTCACTCCTACAGAGAGCAAACAGTAGCTCAATACTTCTCTCAATTTGGGGAGGTGGAGCTGGCTGAGGTTATGAAAGATCGATACACGGGCAGTTCTCGTGGATTTGGCTTCATCATCTTCGTTGATATTGCTTCAGCTGGGCTTGCATTGAGGACGCCACACATGATTGATGGAAGAAGATGCGAAATCAAAGTGGCTGTCCCCAAGGTATAACTTGAACTTGGTTACATAGCTTCAGCCAGCAATTTGGCTGCTCGCCGCCTTCGTCAGTAAAAATAAATTTTCCAGAAAAATGTAAACGTGGTTTATTTTATCCGAAGTATGCTTCAGTACTTTTATTTTTGGCTATGTGAGTCAGCTTCTGGGCAGATCCTTGACTTATCCACTGGGCTATCCGCCAAGATTTCAACAAGTGTAGCACACTGGTGGCATCAACATCCAGGTGCTCTAGACAGATGGATAGGCAGGCAGGGGAGGTGTCTAGAAGCTACTGCTCGTGGTTGAAAAGAAAAGCACTGGTATGCTGATCAACACGTCAACAGTGTTGCGCATTATGTATGTATGTATGTATGCTTGTATGTACTGATGTATATGTCAACAGTGTTGCGCACCACTTGTGTGGTCCAGCCTTGAAAGTATGACTTTCTCTTTTCAGGTTTCATGTCAAACCACGTGAAACGGTACATTCTATACCATATAACAAGTATAAGACTTAACAGTCAGATTCACAGCAGAGCACATACGAGCATCGCAATTCACAGAAGTAACAGTAAATGGTAGCCATTAATTGCAGCCTTGAATAGTGAGCATCATGTGTGTTCTCACTGTACACTCCACACCAAACACTGCACACCCTGCGGCAACCTGCACCCTGTTAAGGTTTTTAAACAGGTGTTGAGGGTGTTTGTTAGTACAACATTGTTTAACGTGTAGTTGTTGAACAGGCGTTTAACACCCTGAACACCTGTTTAACAACTTGAACAGGTGCAGGCTGCCGTAGGGACATGCACGCATCTGCATTCGCAGATACCCTCGTCTCCTCACCCATGCACTCCTCCCCAACCATGCACTGGCCTAACACCTTTGCCCTCACACATGCACCCCTTCCCTGCAGTAAGAGGCGACCCCTGCATCAAACACCCTAGCTCTCACACATTCCCCTATGCTAACACATGCACTGGCCATACACCCTGGCCCTCACACACACACACTCATTTATACCTCCCACATGCACTGGCCATACACCCTGGCCCTCACACACGCACACTCATTTATACCTCCCACCCGGGCCTCACACTGCATAGTCTTCTACTTGACAACCCTAGACAATAGTATGCATAGTCTTCTACTTGACAACCCTAGACAATAGTATGCATAGTATTCTACTTGACAACCCTAGACAATAGTACGCATAGTCTTCTACTTGACAACCCTAGACAATAGTATGCATAGTCTTCGACTTGACAACCCTAGACAATAGTATGCATAGTCTTCTACTTGACAAAGCCATTAGCTTTGTATGTATGTTACAGTCTAGGGGGTAGCCAACCTTGGCTAACCAAGATTAAGCTCAACAAATAAATGTATGCATCCATAAAATTGTGTATGCATGACACAAAGTATCCATGTAAATAAAGCGCTCTTCCTCACCCCCCCCCCACCACCACCACCACCCCCTCCACAAACACACACCACCATCACACCTTCTCCTCTACCACTCCTCTGACCCCTTACCCACACAACCCACATCCCCTCGCTCCCCCTTACCCCATGCCCCTCCCTCCCCCCCCACCCACACACACACCCACACACACACACTCATAACCCCTCACCTTGTAGTATGGATCATCGCCCTCTAGCACGCTCCCTCCCTCCACATACTCCATCACCATCATCAACTTGTTCTGCTCCCTGCTGGCGATCACCTCATACAGCTTCACCACATTCTCGTGGTCAAGTTCAGTCATCACTTCAATCTCATTCGCATACTCTGAATCCCCGACTAGGTCCCGCGTGAAGTCTGCCACCGAGGGGTGTGCACTTGACGCCATGGAACAAATCCGCCCTGTCGTACTCAACTCACTGCCTCGGATTTGAAGCGATGTGCTGAGCTGTGATATCATGTCACTTTGAGCTTTGAACTTGGGGCTGTCTCTCATGCTCGCAGAGGCACGTAGATTATTGTTCATATCAGTCGTGAAGCTAGACCTACGCACATTGTTGTTGCGCATGACCTGCGCAGGTTGGTCGAAAGTATGTGGGTGGGTGGGTAGGTGGGTAGGTAGGTAGGTGGGTGGGTTGGTGGGTGGGTGGGTGAGTAGGTGGGTGGGTAGGTGGGTATGTGGGTGGGTGGGAAGGTGGGTATGTGGGTGGGTGGGTGGGTGGGTGGGCAGGTGGGTAGATGGGTGGGTGGGTAGGTGGGGGGTTGGGTGGGCAGGAAGGGCGTCTCAAAGAGGGACCAGTATTATAGCAGGAGGGCATCTTCACTCTAATCAAGGCTGGAGTACTCAACGATGAGCCCCTCCAATCTCACAAACTACACACATATTATGTTACGCATGACCCGCGCATATTATTGCTACACATTTTATTGTTACGCATAACCTGCGCATATAATTGTTACGCATGATCTACGCGGGTGAGAGGGGGCCAGAGGTCTATGTTAAAGATATAATGAAGTTATATGTTTCAGCTATATTAAAAGTACATGATTGAGGTATTTGTTCGAGACATATTGAAGGTACATGGTAGAGGTATATGTTTGAGATAAATTAAAGGTACATGATAGAGGTATATGTCAAAGATATATTAAAGGCACATGATAGAGGTATTTGCTTAAGATGTTTGAAGGTACATGATAGAAGTATATGTTTAAGATATATTAAAGGTATATGTTTAAGACATATTGAAGGTACATGATAGAGGTATATATTCAAGATATATAAAAGGTACATGATTGAGGTATATGTTTACGATATATGAAAGGTACATGTTACAGGTTTTATGTTTACGATATATTAAAGGTACATGATAGAGGTATATGTTTAAGATATATATAAGGTACATGTTACAGGTTTTATGTTTACGATATATTAAAGGTACATGCTAGAGGTATATGTTTAAGATATATAAAAGGTACATGTTACAGGTTTATGTTTAAGATATATTTAAGGTACATGATAGAGGTATATGTTTAAGATATATAAAAGGTACATGTTACAGGTTTATGTTTACGATATATTAAAGGTACATGATAGAGGTATATATTTAAGATATCTTAGCTTGTACTTGATAGCCTCGGCAACCAAGGACGAAAGGGGGTAAATAAATGCCAAGTGACGAGGCGTTTTGGAAATGTATGTCAGTGAGAGGCGGAGTGAGAGTCAAAATAACGAGCACTTAGCTAATGAGATTACAATGAAAACAAGCAGCACTTGCATGGACAATATGGGGGGCATTCGCCCTTGCCCCTATGGAGGCGAAACTGCCAGATTGAGCAGTTTCTAGAGCCAGAGCTAGAGCCAGAAAGGAAGAAAGAGAAGCAAGTAAGAAAGAGAAGCAGAGGCAGAGTAGAAAGAAAGAGAAGCAGAGACAGAGACAGAGACAGAGTAGAAAGAAAGAAAGAAAGAGGAGCAGAGGCAGAGCCAGAGAACAAAGAAAGAAAGAGAAGTAGAGCCAGAGGCTGAGGCGTACCTTCATAGCGTACAACAGGCTGTCCTCTGTGTTGTAAACCAATTTGACAGTGCCGTGAGCACCACGACCAAGGTCCTTGATAACATGGTACTCATTGATGAACACATTCCCCTGGGTGTGAAGTTGTGCAAGACAGGCTGTGAGTTTGCAGCAAGTCCGCAGATTGATAGGACACTACGAATGTTCGTTCAAGAAACGAATGGTAGATCAAGAAACGAATGTTAATTCAAGAAACAAAGGGAGGGAGGGAGGGAGGGAGGGAGGGGGGGCTGTAGGGAGGGCTGTAGGGAGGGAGGGAAGGAGGGAGGGAGGGGGGGGGGGGGGGGGGGGGGGGGAGGAGGGAGGGAGGGAGGGGAGGGAGGGAGGGAGGGAGGGAGGGCTGGAGGGAGGGAGGGAGGGAGGGAGGGAGGGAGGGACAAACCAAAGAGCCAAAAGATGCTCGAATGTGTGCATGCATCATGCATGTGTAGGGACTGGCATATCATATGATGTTGGCCAGAGGCGAGTATGATATCATATGATATCAAACAAACTGCGTCATTTGATAGTTTATATAAATGGGAACTTTAGCCGAGTCAGACTGCCGGCGTCATTGTACCTGAGCGGTACTCCAGGTACCTTTAGGGCCCTCTGGGTAAGCTAGTACCTTAATGCCCCTAGGCGTACTAGCTAACCCCCCCCAAAGGGGGGGGGCGGTACCCGCGAGTATTAGGCAGCTTCTACTATGATATCATATAGCCGATCCCTGTGCATGTGTGCCTTCGTGAGCAGATGCATGCATGAGAAGGGAAAGGCTAAATTAGTTCATATTAGTGAATGAATAATATTAGTGAATGTTAGATAATATTAGACGGACGAGCCATCCCACCAGAATTTTGAATTTATTTGAAAAACTAATATTATTGTGAAAGTCTAATAATATTAGTTAATATTAGTTTTGCAAACACTTATATTAGTTGCCGTTCCCTATGCATGACACCTCTGTATGCACTAGTGGCAATAGTCTTGAACGGATGCCGTCTTTTAACAGGTGGCCGCAACAGGGACGAGGAAACCACCGGGGAACTATAGCGATACAAGTATAGGAAACCTTCTTGAGTATATGTCTGTGTGTCTGTCTGTGTGTCTGTCTGTGTGTCTGTCTGTGTGTCTGAGTGTCTGTGTGTCTGCGTGTGTGCCTGTGTGTGCGTTTGTATGTATGTATGTGTGTGTGTGAGTGTGTGTGTGTGTGTGTGTGTGTGTGAGAGTGTGTGTGTGTGTGTGCCTGTTCGCCCCCACCCACCCCACCTACCCTCCAAACAAACAAGCATCCCCACCCACTGCCCAAAACAACAACACACAACCCGATGATTACCTTTAGCTGGTCCACCACAAATCTGTCAGTGGCTTTCACGTCACCAATAGTAGTGCTTGTGCCTGGGGTGCTGGGCAGAGTGTTTATTTTCCTGCCATAGCTGCTCTTGCGTGCCACAGGAAGGAACGAATGCCTGTGTGGTGTAGTACACAGAGAAGCCCTCCCATCCCCTCCTACGCTACGGTCATCCAGTGCCTCGAGGAAGGTGGGACGCCTGCTGGTGTCGGCCTTTGGTAAAGAGGGGTCGCGTAGCGAGGGCCTTCTACCACTTGCATCGCCAGAGCTACTCGGACAGGGGGGGGGGGGGGGGGGGGGGGGGGGGGGGGGGGGGGGGAGACGATTAGACAGAAGCAAAAAGCCAAGTAGGGCATCGGACGCGAGTCAAGAGAGGTGGGGATCTCAGGCCAGGCAGTCGATACATTGTGGCCATTCAAGCAGGGAGGGTATCTGGCGAAAATTGGAAAGCACGTGGAGGGAATGAATAATCTCCGGGATGCGCGCGCGCACAGGGGGGAGACTGTCAAAAGGTGGGAATTTGTGCAAGACGACGTCTAACTGGTTCAGGGTCAGGCATAGCAATTACGTTGTCGAGACTAGAAGCGCAAGCCAAGGTAGATGCAAAGGCCTACAACTCCTTACCAATGCAAAGTGGAGCCAACGGCGAGCTTGGAAGCTGCCGCTGGCTCCTTAGCAGTGGACTGGAAGCAACCAATCTTCACTGATCGTCGCTGCTCAGCCTAAAACTACGGCATGCAGCTGGTCCGTCCACACGAGAGCAGATGCAGCACTTTTACTCTTGTGCTACTGAGAAATGAAGACAGGTGCGGGTAAAATTTGCTGAACTGAGTCCTCAATCTGACCCCAGACAGAAAGAAGGGACTGCTTACTTCAGGCTATGAGTAAAAAAATGGCAGAAAGAAAGAAAAGCAACTCGTCGAGCCTGCGTGGGTTAAGGAAGCTGATTAAAGGGCAGTAGGCAGAAAGATTCTTGCCTCATCACAATAACTAACTACAGTCTTCCGGTCTAGGGCTAACTGCCGTACTCGAACGTGCATCGTGCAACCCCTCTGCGTGCGAGGATAGCACTCTATACAGCCGTAAGGCTAACGCGTACATCAGTACATCGGCATGGCGTACCACGTGGAACTGACAGCTCGGCTCTGGCGGGGCCTGGTGCAACCCCTCGCCCTCGCAGGCTGTACAGGCCTTCCTCGCCGAATCCTTCCTCGCCGAACCCTTCCTCGCCGTTTCTTGACATGAGGGAGAGCAATGACAAATGCTACAATGGCTAACGGCCCTAGCTGTACAGGTTTCATACCGACCAAACCGACGACCAAACCATGCAGATCCCCTCCTCATCAACTTCTTTTATCATAGCTAATTTTATCCAGGTCTTGCTCGTTTCCTCCTTCAAGTCGGGGCTCTACTTTTTCGCAACGCTCCCCACACATAGATCTTTCCATCTGGGTGGGCGAGCTCCTGCAATCCCGCTGCTGCTGCTGCAGCATTGTGCACTTCTTCGTTGCTTCAACTCCTTAGCCGGCCACAATGTCCGAGGCACAGGAGGCCCCGCAAGATGGCCCACTGGGTGTCCCGACCAGCTCTTCACAGCAGCATCTAGGGCCCAGCTCATCGAACGCGCAGCTGCGCCGATTAGCTGTCTTCGGTCTTTCTTGGTCTACGCCGTGAGTTCCCCACCCTCTGTACTTCTTTGGTTTCTGCTGGGTGCATTTTAGTAATTGAGGATTGGTCGGGGTTGGGTGGGAAGAGGATTGGTTGGGATTGAGTGGAAAGACTCTCTGGGGATGTTTACATTACAGTGTCATAGGGCTTGTCTTGGGTAGACCATGGCCTTCAAGTGAATATGTCATGATGATGATGATGATGATGATGGGCAGGCCATTGTTGATCCAATGCAAGCCCGTTCCACACATCCAGGGGGGTCTTCCAATCATTCTTTAGCTGAGTGATGGTTATATCAATTCAGGGAATAATTTGGGAGTGGAGGTCAGGCTTTGTACTCATGCCAATGCTCCCAGAATTCTCAGATGTCAGGCCAAATTTGAGATCCGAATTCAGAACTACGACATTCTTCAAAAAACTAACTCCCAAATCATCCCCTGAATTGCTGTCATGAAATTTTTGATCGGGGTTGTCTTGGGTCAACAATGGCCTCCCCATGACAATGTCATGTGTGACTGTCCCATCGGCAGAAGACCCTAGGCAGTAAGCATTTCCTTCCTTGACCTGGACATGCCTGGAAGCTGTCTAGACCCATGTGACTACCTTCTGTGCTTGCTCGTGTGGGGTAGGAGTGTACATAATACCCACGTTTACTCCGCCCGCAAGCGGTCAGCAGCCCAAAGGCTAATTAACCATGTAACCAGACCTAATCAAAGCAGAGCAGAACAAAACAGAGCAAAGAAAAACAGAGAAGAAAAACAAAGCAAGACGAGACAACGCAACATAACGCAGCACAAAACCGACCAACCTCAATGAACGCCTCACCTCAGAACTGCCTCAGCGATATATTTCCATTAGCAAACAAGTGCAAGGCAAAGATTGGCGTAACGGGAGAGTGGCACCAAAATTGAGTGTAGCGGGCCAAAGCCAGGGTTAACAATATAGTGAGGGCCGGGGTTAAGTGCCTACAAAACAACATGACAAACAAGTGTACAAAGGGGTAACTCTGAGGGCTCCTGTTCCCTGAGGGAGGGGGGCTCCACAAAAAACTGTACTAATATCCATGTGTAGGTATCCCTGCACAGATATCCATGTACAGATTTCCCTATTTAGACATCCCTGTACAGATATCCCTATTAAGATATCCCTGTACAGATGTCCCTATTAAAATATCCCTCTGCAGATATCCCTGTCATACAGATTTCCCCATTTAGATATCCCTATTAAGATATCCCTATTTAGATATCTCTGTACAGATATCTCTATTAAGATATTCCTATTTAGATATCTTTGTACAGATATCCCTATTTAAATATCCATGTACAGATATCCCTATTAAGACATCCATGTACAGGTCCCTATTAAAATATCCCTGTGCAGATATCCCTGTCATTCAGGTTTCCCTATTTAGATATCCCTATAAAGATATCCCTATTTAGATATCTATGTACATCTATGTATATAAAGAAATCATGGTCGTGGTCGTGGTCGTGGTGGTGTCATCATCGCGTGCCCACGTGCCATGGGCTTGCGAAGTGTAACCGACTTGCAACCGACTTTTCATTCACCCAACTAGCAACTAGCGGAATTTTCAAATACCAAAACTGCAGATGCGCTAAGCTAAGCGCGCGCTCATAGCACGTCCACAACTGCCTCCCATACTATGACGGCAAGACATTTAGAATCAGAAGATCCTCTCCTCGGAGGTCACCAGCCGACCCTCATATGGCTTGGCATGGCGCTCGGAATAATAGCTTTCAGTTCTTAACAGATAATGCGACCATGATGCATGGCAACGGTCCTAATGGACAGGAGGGCCCGCAACACCGCCAGCCAGCGCTCAAAGCGAGCTTGCCAGAGCAAGGAAGACAGGGAAATAGCCAACAAGCGTCGACGTGATGCCCGCGCTGCCCGATCCAAGGAGCTACGTCATGCTGGTAATCTCGCAAGGAGTCAGGAACGAGCTACCGTGCCTGAGGAGGAACACGAAGCTGCTAACCAATCCAGGCGCGAAGACTATGCTGCCCAGCCTGAGGAGTTATGCCAGGATCATAATCAAGCCAGACCTTCAGATCATGATGCTTTTTTTCTCCGTCTGCGAGCGTTGCCACCATTCATCTCACGCATGCGCAATTTTGCCATGCCATCGCATCACATTCGTAGTGATTGGCATCCAGTTGCGATCAATTACCTTTGTTCAGATCGCCATGGCCATTCCGTCCCCCTGGACACTCTTTCGCTTGCCACGCTCATCCCATCTTTGCAAGCTCTTTCGTTGTATAGAATATGAAGTTCGTTGCTGCGATTTTTGCTGTTCTGAGTTGACCGAGTATCGACTGGGGCACTGTACGAGAAGACGAAGCTGCAGGTTTGTAGCCATGCAATTGCACCGGTCCAGTGTTCTCGGGGCGATCGGAATCTGTGCGTTCGCAATGTTGGTAGGTTTGAAGCACAGCGGGTCCCTCTTTCTGCACGATTGAATCCCACAGGGTGAAGTGAAGGGTACGAGGTAGGGAGAAGAAGATTGTGTGTGCGTGTTGGTGGTTGGGGGGAGGGAGGGTGGTGGGGGGTAAGGTGAGAGAAAGAGAGTGCGTGTGGATGGGGTGGGGTGAGGGGTATGGAGCGGTCAGGATGGGGGGTAGGGGGGGATGGTATGTGTGTATGACAGGGTGGGAGGCCACACCTGAAGCAGAAGGGGAATAGGTAAGGAGAAGAGGTGTGTGTGGGTTGGGGGGAGAGGCAGGGGAGCGTCGAGCAAGGGCTGAGATGGCTGATTTCTTGACTGTGTGTAAGAGAGAGGGGGGGGGGGGGGGGGGGGGGGGCACCGGCCCACACGGGCTACCGTACTAGTCTCTTTTAAGATATTCCTATTTAGATATCTGTGTACAGATATCCCCTCATAATCTCTTTTAGATATTCCCTATTTAGATATCTGTGTACAGATATCCCTGCACATATATCCCTGTGCAGATATCCCTATTAAGATATCCATGTACAGATATCCCTATTTAGATGTCTATGTACAGATATCCCTATTAAGATATCCATGTACAGATATCCCTATTAAGATATCCATGTACAGATATCCCTATTTAGATGTCCATGTACAGATATCCCTATTTAGATGTCTACGTACAGATATACCTATTTAGATATCCATGTACAGATATACCTTTTTATACATTCCTGTTTAAATAGCCCTTTTTATATATCCCTGTTGAGATACACCTATTTATATATCCCTATTAGCTATACCTATTTAGAAATCCCTTTTTGGCGGAGCCCCCCCATCTGGGGGGCGGGAGCCCCCAGTGTTACCCATTTGTCCGTCCGACCATCCATCCATCCATCTGACCGTGATGAAGCCTGACACGTCAGCCAACGGCCTTGTAACTAACTCGCTTTCGTTGCCACCTGTCGCTCCCTCGCGAGCACTCTCCGCCATTTTTTAGCGTCGCAGGCGACGCTGCATAGAACTTGTTTAGATATCCCTGAGCATTTCTTATCCATTGTTTTTCTTAATTCTTTAGACGGCAAACAGTCCCTGAGTACTTCTCTCAGTTTGGGAAGGTGGACCTGGCTGAGGTTATGAAAGATCCTGTATTTAGATATCCCTGTACAGATATCCATGTACAGATATCCCTGTTTAGATATCCTTATATATGTATTCCTCTTTCAATATCCATGCTTAGATACACTTGTTAGGACATCCCTGCTTAGATACACTTGTTAGGACATCCCTGCTTAGATACACTTGTTAGGACATCCCTGTGTAGGTATCCCGGATACCTAAACTAAACCCTGAACATTTCCCATCCATTCCTTTTCTCACTCCTACAGAGAGCAAACAGTAGCTCAATACTTCTCTCAATTTGGGGAGGTGGAGCTGGCTGAGGTTATGAAAGATCGATACACGGGCAGTTCTCGTGGATTTGGCTTCGTCACCTTCGTTGATATTGCTTCAGCTGGGCTTGCATTGAGGACGCC
This sequence comes from Chlamydomonas sp. ICE-L, assembly GCA_013435795.1. Classification (NCBI taxonomy): domain Eukaryota; kingdom Viridiplantae; phylum Chlorophyta; class Chlorophyceae; order Chlamydomonadales; family Chlamydomonadaceae; genus Chlamydomonas; species Chlamydomonas sp. ICE-L. The sequence goes on from JACBWV010000673.1 coordinate 4,182,212, forward strand.
ACACATGATTGATGGAAGAAGATGCGAAATCAAAGTGGCTGTCCCCAAGGTATAACTTGAACTTGGTTACATAGCTTCAGCCAGCAATTTGGCTACTCGCCGCCTTTGTCAGTAAAAATAAATTTTCCAGAAAAATGTAAACGTGGTTTATTTTATCCGAAGTATGCTTCAGTACTTTTATTTTTGGCTATGTGAGTCAGCTTCTGGGCAGATCCTTGACTTATCCACTGGGCTATCCGCCAAGATTTCAACAAGTGTAGCACACTGGTGGCATCAACATCCAGGTGCTCTAGACCGCGATATATTTGGCTGGATAGGCAGGCAGGGGAGGTGTCTAGAAGCTACTGCTCGTGGTTGAAAAGAAAAGCACTGGTATGCTGATCAACACGTCAACAGTGTTGCGCATTATGTATGTATGTATGTATGTATGTATGTATGCTTGTATGTACTGATGTATATGTCAACAGTGTTGCGCACCACTTGTGTGGTCCAGCCTTGAAAGTATGACTTTCTCTTTTCAGGTTTCATGTCAAACCACGTGAAACGGTACATTCTATACCATATAACAAGTATAAGACTTAACAGTCAGATTCACAGCAGAGCACATACGAGCATCGCAATTCACAGAAGTAACAGTAAATGGTAGCCATTAATTGCAGCCTTGGATAGTGAGCATCATGTGTGTTCTCACTGTACACTCCACACCAAACACTGCACACCCTGCGGCAACCTGCACCCTGTTAAGGTTTTTAAACAGGTGTTGAGGGTATTTGTTAGTACAACATTGTTTAACGTGTAGTTGTTGAACAGGCGTTTAACACCCTGAACACCTGTTTAACAACTTGAACAGGTGCAGGCTGCCGTAGGGACATGCACGCATCTGCATTCGCAGATACCTTCGTCTCCTCACCCATGCACTCCTCCCCAACCATGCACTGGCCTAACACCTTTGCCCTCACACATGCACCCCTTCCCTGCAGTAAGAGGCGACCCCTGCATCAAACACCCTAGCTCTCACACGTTCCCCCTATGCTAACACATGCACTGGCCATACACCCTGGCCCTCACACACACACACTCATTTATACCTCCCACATGCACTGGCCATACACCCTGGCCCTCACACACGCACACTCATTTATACCTCCCACATGCACTGGCCATACACACTGCCCCCACCCCACCCCACCCCACCCCCACCCCCCACACACACACTCATTTCTACCTCCCCAATGCACTGGCCATACACCTGGCCCTCAACACACACACTCCTTTCTACCTCCCACATGCACTGGCCGTACACACTGCCCCCCCCCCCCCCACCACACAACACACACACACACACACACACACACACACACACACACTCATTTCTACCTCCCACATGCATTGGCCACACACCCTGGCCCTCACACACACACACACACTCATTTATACCTCCCACATGCACTGGCCATACACCCTGGCCCTCACACACACACTCCTTTCTACCTCCCACATGCACCGGCCATACACACTGCCCCCCCCCCCCACACACACACACACACACTCCTTTCTACCTCCCACATGCACTGACCATACACACTGCCCCCCCCCCCCCCCACACACACACCACACACACACACCACACTCATTTCTACCTCCCACATGCACTGGCCGTACACCTGGCCCTCACACACACACACTCCTCCCTACCTCCCACGTGCTACCCCCATGCAGGGAGAGGCGCCCCCTGCACAAACCTCACATATCTTTGTAGCCTGGATACACCCACAGGTGACAGAGGCTGACTTCAGAAAGCACTTCGAGCATCCGGGGCGTTTTCACACACGGACCCCTCCTCACATTTGCACCAGCCGTACACCTGGCCCTCACACGCACACTCCTCCCTACCTCCCATTCTTCGTCCATGATGAGAGGCGCCCCCTGCCAACAAAACCTTCAACGTGTCCCCTTCGTACCCGTATACCCCCACAAGTGACCGAAGCTGAGTTCCGCAAGCACTTTGAGCAATTCGGGGCGTTTTCTGACGCGTATATGCCAAAAGACATCTCCATCAGGGTCCGAGGGGGGCGGATCTTCATACCGACGAAGAGCCGATATCTGTAGAGCGTGGGATGGCTCGGTCTCTGAAGAGCGACAAGGGGAGGGTGAAAGGGATCAGAGCAAAGTGTCGGTTACAGTAGGCAACGAGATGGCTGGTGACAGTAACAAACAGAGGTGCGGTTTTAGCAGGTATCAACAAGAGTTTGCTGTTGAAGGTAGGCGGACAAGAGGTGGCTGTTGACAGGTAGGCAGACAAGAGGTGGCTGTTGACAGGTAGGCAGACAAGAGGTGGCTGTTGACAGGTAGGCAGACAAGAGGTGGCTGTTGACAGGTAGGCAGACAAGAGGTGGCTGTTGACAGGTAGGCGGACAAGAGGTGGCTGTTGACAGGTAGGCAGACATGAGGTGGCTGTTGACAGGTAGGCAGACAAGAGGTGGCTGTTGACAGGTAGGCAGACAAAAGGTGGCTGCTGACAGGTAGGCAGACAAGAGGTGGCTGTTGACAGGTAGGCAGACAAGAGGTGGCTGTTGACAGGTAGGCAGACAAGAGGTGGCTGTTGACAGGTAGGCAGACAAGAGGTGGCTGTTGACAGGTAGGGTTAAGCTGGTCAGCTCTAAGCTGGCCAGCACATCTTTTCCTGAACCACCTACCTCCCAAACATAAACCTTCAAACCACCTAAACCCTAAATCCTGAACACTAAACCCTAAACACAAACCACCTAAACCCGAGTGCTGACAAGCTTCCCCCTACTCTGTTGCCAGGGCTGCTCCGAAGGAGGAGGGGGGTAGGGGAGGAGGAGGGGGAGGCTATCCGCATGCGATTCCTTCGCTCCAGCATAGACGCTTTGATGGGCGATTCGATGGGCCTGAGGCATACGGCGTTGACGCCAGCAGCTATGGACCTGGCAGATATGAACCCTATGGCAGGGGCTACCATACAGGTGCGCGAGGTGCGGATGTTGGATGGGAGTGAGGGGAATATGGGTATGCTGCGGGGATAAAGAGGCTACCCGCATGCGATCGGTGTTTCTTTCGGGGGCTACTTGCGACAGCTTCCTGCCAGCTCCAATAGCCAGCCACTGGGTCACCCCCAAAGCTTGCAGCTGCATTGGAATACCTGTCATGTCAGCTTTCGGACGCACTAGCTAGCTTCAGGTTTGGCCAGCGAACTGGGAAAGGGAGCTGTCTAGAAGCTGTTACCCGTATCCCAAAATAGAAACAGCGCATGCGATGCCTTTGCACCAGCGGAGACGCTCTTTTCGAATAATAAACTTATACAAAAATAATACAATATTAACCTTAATAACTATCCCATATAACTAATTATTATTTTACTACCGTACTGGCAGCAAAAAATTATATTATTATTTTACTACCGAAGCGTTAATTTTTTGCTGCCAGTACGGTAGGGGCCAGTCATGCCCTATGTGGGCTTGGGTGGGGTGGTTATCCTTGGATATCCTAGGTTATCCTTGGTTATCCTTGGTTTTACTACCGTACTGGCAGCAAAAAATTAACGCTTCGAAAGATTTGACTTCATTTTGAGGGGGGGTATTATAATTGATGTTTTGCATTTGACGTTTTTTCCAGAGGAATATGCTTAGACGTTACTCATTTGACAGTTCTTATCATAATACAATCCATTCATCCAACTGGATGTTTATACTTGAACATGTTGCACTGGTTAGTGGCCTGTTCTAAATAGCACAATACAGCCTTGTGATAACATTGCGTACCTGTACTCAGGAGTGTGGTGTGGGTAGTAGTGTTCATACTTCCCATACCGTATTAACTCTGCCTGCAAAAGGTTGGCGGAATGAAATCTGAAACGGTAGACCATGTACCGTAATCAATATAAATATAAATGCCGGTAGCATAGTCATTAGGGTTCATGATTGTAGGATCTGCAAGTCGAGTAGAGTGTACTCTGCATTGAAGCCATACCATTATCTTTCTCGGCATAGCACTACCGGATGCATGTTCACTGCAGCGTACTGTATTTTGTCAAATTGGTCAGCACTTTGTAGTGCAAAAAGCGCAAAAACTGCGCGCAGCGTCCACAGGGGGCTGAAAAGACTGCGCTCAATGCTTCTCAAATGAGATTTTTCAGTGTAAGGTTTGATCAACCTTTTGAAGTTGAGAGAGGTGTGCCTTTCAATGGCCAGCAGCTTGTGTAAGGGCTCCCACTTCACAGATGTCTTCTTGTGAGGTCTGGTTTTTAACTCGGACCCATCCACAAGGTACCCTAGCGTTTACAGGAAATCCACTGCCCTCTTGGTGAAATACTTGCTGCTCTTCTTCGCCGTGGTGGTCGATGGATTGCGAGCGATAGCCTCTCGAGCTTTGGCTGCAACCCGGTTAACCTGGTCGTTTGAATCGGTGGTCTGCCCAGGTTCTAGCCGTTTAAAGAATCCCCACAAAGTCCTTTGCTTATTGTGATTTGGAGCTAGGAGAGGGCCCAGACGTCCCTCGGGGGTCTATCAAGGGACTGTGCCATGAAATCTTGGAAAGGCGTGGTTGTCGAGCGCTGTTGAGCCGGCAGGCGGCAGGTCCCTCAGGGGTTAGTAAGCCATATGTCTGAACCCTATTTTCGCCCCTGATAAACAGGTTGCCGGTTTTTTCGTCGCGTAATATACTATCCGCCTCGATTTGACGGGTGCTCACGTAACATTAAAGCATTATTTTTGCTGTCAGTGCGGTATTTATTCAAACATGTTTTTTAGTATGAGTGATTCGATGGCCTTGAGGGATACAGTATTGATGCCAGCAGCTATGGACCCTATGGCGGTGACTCCTACCCCTCCTCCCCCTCCCCCGCCCCCCTCCCCCCCTCCCCCTCCCCCCTCCTCCCCCTCCTCCCCCCCCTGACCCCCCTCCTCCTCCCCCTCCCCCCCCTCCTCCTCCCCCTCCCCCCCCTCCTCCCCCCCCCTCCTCCTCCCCCTCCCCCCCCTCCCTCCCCCCCTCCCCCTCCGGCAGATATGAACCCTATGGCAGGGTCTACTACCATGCAGATCAGTGAGGCGCAGATGTTGGGTGGGAGTCAAATGCTGGGTGGGATGTTGGGCGGGAGTCCGGTGCTGGGTGGGATGTTGGGTGGGAGTGAGGATGTAAGGGGAACTGTAGCTGTACAATGTTAGGGGACCTGGAGCTGCCTCTCCATCAGTTGCACCTCTTTTTGTTTGCGACTCGTCACAAATTGATTGACTCGGTGCGACCACAGTGTGACGCGTTGCCCCCGAGCGTGAAGGGCAGAACCTGGGGGGGTAGTTCTGACTAGTTTAGCCAGACCCATGCGATGCCTTGCACCAAGGGAAGGGCAAGGAGTCGTCGGAAAAACATTAGTGATCAGTTGCATAACGCTGATATGGTTTTAGAACAAGAACTCTCAACTTGTTTTTGTGTGTGTGTGTGTGTGTAGGGGGGGGGGGGGGGGGGGGGGGGGGCATGTTCAATCTATTGCAGAGCTGGGTGCAGCATCGCCTAGGCACAGGGTATCACGTACTCATAGTTTTTCTTTTACGCTACGAACAGAAGCTTCTCAGCAGCTCCCTGAGCCAGCCACTGGGCTAAGCCCCAAAATGTCATAAGAGTACTGGAAAGATGATTCTGCCAGTTTCAATATGCGCCATGTTGCTGTAGGTTTGGCTGGGTAGCAAGCCAGGAAAGCTGCCTAGAAGCTGCTGCTGGTAGCTGCAGAGAAAAGCTATGCACGTACAATGTGTGCATACGTACGATATGGGTATGGTGGTCTGGCATCCCCACTTATAACAACGTACCTCTACACCTAGGACAGGTGAGATGCACATACACTCTCAAGCTGGTGTCTATTGACACCACCTTACGTTTTGAACCTATTTCCGATTCACCGATATATACGGAACAGTTGACACCACCTCTCAAGTATTGGACCTATTTCCGATTCACCGATACATACCAAACTGTTGCTCTATCAGCCTTCAGGCTGCTGACTGTCTGCGGGTAGACCATGGGTAGCATAAGCACCACACTGCAAAGTACAGACACCACACTGCTAAGTACAGAGTGCAACCACTAGTATAGTACAGGGTTGTTCAAAACGCTACGTCTTATGTCTCAGATCTTGGAGTGTCCGTTTCGTCTTTGACGCAGATCCAGTAGGTCGGTTGCGTTGTTGTTGCTGTTGGGAGGGGGGGGGGGGGGGGGGGGGGGGGGGGGGGGGGGGGGGCGTCTCAGACACAGATTTTGGAGGGTCCGTTGCGTCTCAGATGCAGATCTTGGAACTGGGTGAGTCTCAACTGTTGCGTCTCAGAAACAGATTTTGGAGGGTCCATTGCGTCTCAGATGCAGATCTTGGAACTGGGTGAGTCTCAACTGTTGCGTCTCAGACACAGATTTTGGAGGGTCCATTGCGTCTCAGATGCAGATCTTGGAACTGGGTGCGTATCCAGATGCAGGTCTTGGAGTCCCCGTGAACAACCCTGACTGTAACCCTGGCACAGAGTGCAATCTGACAGGTTGTCCATACTACTCTACTAATGCACCCATGGGTCATCTGTTACATGATGACCCATAGGTGCATTGGTAAAGTAGTATGGTCAACCTGTCACAATCCACACCAAAATCCTGAGTCCAGATTACAATCACTAGAAACCTCCAAACGCTCATGCCAATCTAACCCCTTTTTGCCACTACTGAACCCCTTCATAACACCTTCCTGACACCTTCACAGCCCCTTCCTGATACCTTCCTAACCCCTCCATAACACCTTCCTAACCCCTTCCTGACACCTTCCTAACCCCTTCCTGACACCTTCCTAACCCCTTCCTGACACCTTCCTAACACCTTCCAGACACCTAACTAACACCTCTGGTGCCACTTCCTCCTCCCTCGCAGGGGGTCCTAGCTCGATGGTACAAGGCCGAGGTGGTGGTAGGTACATCCATGGTGCTGGCAGAGGGGTGGGCGGAGGTGGTGGTTCGTACATCCACACTCCAGGCGGAGGGGGCGATGGAAGTGGTGACAGGTATTTCCACGCTGCAGGCGGAGGGGTTGATGCAGGTGGTGGTAGGTACATCCACGGTACAGATGGAGGGGTTGATGGAGGGGGTGGTCGGTATTTCCCGGGCGCAATGGTGCCAGGCTCACGCCCATCAGGCCAGACTATCATGTCTAGCTTGCAATCGGCCCCCGACCCTGCATATACTCGCGGTGCAAGTGTGTATACTGCGGGTGGGGCGTACAGTGGCAAAGCCAGGTATCCTGCAGGCCTCACAAACGCAGATGCAGCTGCAGGGATGGCCCTTCCAGGCCAAGCGTACAGCAACGGCTACCAAGGGGGTTACTACCAGGCAGGATATGTAGATATGCATCAGTCTCAAAGCCTTCAGTGATATAATTGAATCGAATTGTTACTAAGATGATTACTACCAGGAATTGAACTGACAAGCTACTTGGTTTCATAGCTTCAGCCAGCAATTTGGCTACTAGCCGTCTTCGGCAGGAAAAATAAAATTACCAGGAATAAAGCAATGAAGATGATTGCTACCAGTCAGGGGAAGCGGATGTCACAAAGCCTTCAATGATATAATCGAATTTAATGGTTACATGTTTTTTCAGCCAACTCTGGGCTGCTCACCGTCTTCCGATTTCAAGTCGGCAGTCCCGTGTGATACCCACTGTGACACGAAATCAGGGCCCCCGCCGGTAAAAAGATTGTTTGGGGCTCAGTCCATTTTCGTTATAGCCCTCCTGTCATGGTTGGGCAAGTCCCTTTGGCCCGCTGTATTTGGTCTACCCCTGGACTTTTACAACAGACATACACACCTACGTGGCCTGAGGCTACTTAGGATCTGCCCACATGACCGCCCATGAATTGCCTGTGTAGTGTACTAGTATGATCCACTTAGGTAGCCATCCTCTGCTGTGTTGCTTTGTTTTCTTTTGTTTACAGCCTACTTGAACTTGAACTTGTCAAGTCGAGGTCTACTTGTCAAGGGCAACCAGCCCACAGGCTGCCAACCGTCTGCGGGCGGAGTAAACATGGTTAGCATAAGCACTACTGTACCACACTTCCGAGTGCATGATGTTACATACCATGCGTACAGAACATATATACGTGCATTCTCTTTTGTATGCATGTTTGTTACTGTCCAGAGGTAGCCAAATAGGATAAAGGGACTAGCCCAACCTCGGACAATCAAGAACAATTATAGATTGCCACGAGGGGTTAATTAAAATAAACGATCATGAATTCAACTGTTCACTCTGGAATCGTTGGAATCGTGGTTGGTTGGAAGATTGGTTTGTTTATTACATGGATTATCAGGCTTCCGGAATCGTAAACATGGTGTGTACAATGGCACACGAAACGTAGAGTCTGATGTACACTTGAACAACCCTGCTGGGCCCTTTAAGGAACGGTGTAGGTTAGGCTCCTCTGTCTGCATTTCCCCCAAGCCATGTATAGTTCCATTTTGGGATTTCTTGGGCCCATATCCTCTTCCAAATCAGTATGGCAATTTAATTTTTGGGCACTTCTTTGATTTGGGTGTGTCCCTCGTAGGGCGTCATTCTCTTGAGTGCAAGATCCCCACTGTTTTTTTTGTGAGATGGGTCGCCATTCTGTCGCTGCATGGCGATGCATGTGTCCGGCTATACTCGTCAGAAAATCCCCCTCGACCCTCCCGGACTCCGCTCTGGGGGATCCCAGGGCCTGCGCGTAGCACTGGGATCACACCGCGTCGCTCAATTTGCGATGTGTCACACGAAAACACACACACTAAATATCCCCCATCCAACCTGGAATTGTAAACGAGATGTGGGCGGAAGATCAAAGAGAAATATGGGATTGCTGGACATGGGTTTTCAAGTCTCATTTAGCAGCTGAGGTGCAGCCTACCCAAAGGAGTATAAAGTGAATGCAGTAAGCATTTGGAAGTCCCCCCCCCCCCCCCCCCCCCTAGATGTGTGGAGCGGGCTTTCCTGGGGGTGAAATTGCATATATATAATATATGACAATGTAATGTAGTTGGAGGTCCATCTTGAATTAGGTATTTCCAACCTTCGTACATATAACGGTAATCGTAGAATTAAATTTTCACCACACCACGAATTCAGCCCCCCCGTCGGTAAAACGATAGTTTGAGGTTCGGTTCATCAGTGTTTTCCCTTATAACTTATAAGCCCCTTCTGTCACGGTTGGGCGAGTACCTTTGCTTAGTTATGAAAGGGATTCCGCTCTAGGAGGTGGGTCTCCCGACATAAACCAGTGGCGCCGAGGATTCAGTTCGAATGGTGTTGCCACTCCTAAAAATAAGTAGGTGCACGTAGGGAGATACCGACCCACGACCAAACGAACGTGCACTAAGCCTTTTTGTTGCAGCAGTCTAGAGGACTGGGGAGAAGTAGAGGCTACTTCATTGGTTACATTGACATTACAATAAGGAACCCAAAATGTGGGCTGGCTAAGAAGGGGCTGCTACTTAGGCAATACAGGGGTCCTGTCCCTAGCAGTACACGCACCTAGCCGTGCTCCAGCACCTAGTCGTCCCCCAACACTCCTCTTGATGGGGTAATGGGTCACACTGTCACATCACTAGGGAACGACTAGCTAAGTATAATATCTTTAGGGCTGTCAATATCCTACAATGTTATTTTTTAATATCGTTATCCTACGATATTATCGTAGGATAACGATATCGTACACCCCTTTGGGGGGGAAATCAGTATGAGACCAAGGGCGTATTACAGGAAACACCCCTTACCTGTCCATACACAAAAAATCAGGTCAAATGAACCATTCAAGAAGAAGATAAGAAAACACGATATTATCGTGCTCTAGTATCGTGCTCTATTATCATACGGGGTATCGTATACCGTAATTGGTATAAATAAACATAATATAAAAGCACGATAAATCGTATGATAAAGGGCGATAGAGGGCTATAATCTGTCTTCTCAGTTCTAGACCCAGTGCACATATCAACATTCGAACCGCCGACCTCCAATTTTTTCGTGGACCACAGGACCACACTGTCAGGTAACACGAATATCGTCATCAGGTAACGCGATAAATGTTACGATAACGATGTTGTGTTTGCCTTCACATAGGCAGTGTTGAGGCCGAGCCCCGCTGCCGGAAGACGGCGGGTATTTCTCGAGTCCGATTTAGGGCGGTGTTGTTTCACTGCTAGGACATGAGCCCCTTGTACATGTTTTTAGGCCGCCTTTTTAGAGCTCTATGCCTCTCTCCTTGTTTGTTTGGTGAATTTCCTGAGCCTTTTGTCCTGTTACGTCTTCTTGTAGAATCTCGCTTTTTAGGCCTCGGCAACTCTCAGCCCTTCTACAATACACACTTAATTCGCTAGTTTCTCTATGCCTTGGTAGTTCGCTTTGCTTGTTGTCAAGCCTTTTAATTTGCTCTTTCGTACGCTATTTTGGAGGTTACCTCATGGACCAGGTTCTGAGGGGTATGTTGCCCAAACCCTCACTGTTATAAAACTGCCCAGCTGCCCCGGAACTGTTCAGTCTCGGCATTGATTTTTGCTGAGTATGTAACAATATCCTCTCTCTGATATATCGTAAAATGCGAAACTAAGATATCGTACGATGACTACTTATTATCGTACGATATCGTATGATATACGATATCGTAGAATGCCACCCTTGACAGCCCTAAATATCATATGTCGCTCACATGAGGCCAAAGGCTCCTCCAGATCAAGCGCAACAATACAAAAGTGAACATATCGTTGACCAATCTATAGTTGACCAAATGAGAGACTAATACTAGGCTAGAATGTCCCAACTCCTGAACTCCTCCGCTCACAGTCTAAAAGAAATGGGAAGCTACAGAGTAGGAGAGCCTAAAAACTAAAAACTAGAAACAAACTAACAAACAAAGCACACTCAAGAGTAAAGCAAATAGATAAGGGGGACAAATTGTTTGCCCAAGGCGATAACAAGGGTAACCTGGCAGCAAACTACTTGTTGCATGAAGATACGATGCGAACAACTAGAGTCACAATCAAGATGCATCAGTTGCTCCTCCAAGCCCACAGCTTATATCAAGCTACACAGCTCCTCCAAAGCAAGACACATGACTATCCAAAACCTAAGCATGTGAACTAGCCATGCTGCTACATTGCAGTACAGGCCAGGTCATCAGCAACACAGATTGCACAGGCACTATCAGCAAAAGCACTACCAGTGGAGTAGGCACTATAATTAGAAGAGGCACGATCTGCAGAAGAGGCACGATCAGCAGAGACCAGGACACCAGAGGAGATATCCGTTGACTCAGCGCCGGGCACTTGGCGCCGGGAAATTGGCAAGGGCATAACAACAGTACCCTCTGAGATAGCCACCTGTTTAGGCACACAAGGCACAGATCCAGTGGATCCCAGCGGAGCAAAACCAGTGTCCTCATGCTCATGATCCAACTCCAGCAACTTGCAGCAGTCTACAAGACTAGGGAGAAGTTGAGGCTTCTTCATTGGTTACATTGACATTTCAGTAAGGAACCCATGATGTGGGCTGACTACGAAGGGGCTGCTACTGGGAAGTATAGAGGTCCTGCCCCCTAGCAGCACACACGCACCTAGCCGTGTTCTTGCTCCTAGTCTTGCCCCAACACTATTTGGCCTACCCCTGGACTGTAACAGTATTCACGCATGCACATGGGGTGTTCAAAATGTGACTTTTCATGTCTCAAAAACATATTTGGGAGGGTCTGTTATCTTGTGAACATGTATTTTTGCTCATCAGCCTGTCAAGGGACATATATTTAGGGATAGGCAATATGATATCATATGATATCATGTCATCATACGATATCACATGATATCATACGATGCCGGCAGTCTGACTAGGCCAAAGTCTCCATTTATATACAATATCATATGATGCAATTTGTATGATATCATATGATATCATACTCGCCTTCGGTCAACATCATATGATATGCCGACCCCTATATATATTCCGGCTCATGAAACGTTGATTTAGGAAACCGGAAAACCGGGTACCACTCTGACAGCACGCCTCAACTTCCAAAACGTAGGTCATGAAGAATCCTTAACAACCCTAATGCACACTCCCTCGGACAAACTCTGAACCGGGGCAGAGTGAGGAATCTTCAACTCGTTGGAGTATCTACACCTATCTCACCATTATACCGATTCCTCCGTGCTGCTGGTTTGTGTTGGGTACCCACCTCCTAGGGTGAAAGCCCTTTCTGTCAGTTAAACAATACATAGGATCGGGATCAGGTTTCTAAAAGGGATAGATCCTTCAATAGCCACACCTCCCATTTAAGTAGGAAATTAGTCAAAAATCGCCTGAAGAAGTAAAACAAGATGAAGACACTATTGGAGAGGGATGCGTTTCCTGCAAGAGGGCGCTCTGAGGCATCGTTTGCAGTCCACCAGCTCGACGCTGACTACAGGACCAAATACGAGACCTGGGTCGGTCCCTAGGGCTTCCAGCCACCCGAGGAGTTCCAACCAGCACGACTTTCCAGTCCTCCAGCCCAGCAGCATCTCATGGCTTTAGGGACCAGTCCAGGTATCGCATTCGGTCCTAGGGTTGCCGGCAAGCACGTCTTCCATTTGAGCTCGTGCACATGTACAAACCCCCCACATCTGCGAAGCAGTTAGGCGTTCCGATTAGAGCCCCTGAAGGCTATGCCGCTGAAGGCTATGCCCCTGAAGGCTATGCCGTGTCGCGAGGTCGTACCGGGTGATGAAGTGAAACGGATGGAGGATTGCTGCATTGTCAACTGGTCTACTGCGAGTATTTGGTCTGTATGTGGACGCATGCCCAGCCCTGCGTGTTCGTGGAGTTAGCTGCGGCAACAGAAGAAAAATTTGTCGGAATTACGGTGTAGCCCTAGACTTGAGCTGGCAACTACCATCACATGAGCAAGTTACTTATTTTTAGGTCCGATTGTGCGAGGGCCCCGGTCAATAAAACCGCTGTCAATTTTCTCGATTGCAGCGTGCCCATGAGATTATATAAGCAGAGGCAGAGCAGAGGCCGCATGTTTGACGCAGCAGGCGAGTAAGGCCCGATTGTGAGGCCCGATATTTATCAATGAATCCGGGACCAAGGCCCTATTTTTGTCTGGCTTGGCAGAAGGAGACAAAGTTTGAAAAGACTAACGAGCTTAACCGACAGCTCCCAAATTCAAAAACAGCCACCCGGACGCCACCCGAACGGTTCATGTCCATGGTTCAACGCCTCCAACTTCAAATCAAACCCACAAGTCTTCATTGTGCGATGAGCAGCTTTTGCAGACGAGTATAGGCTTAAACAATTGTATACGGTCATCAGACCCAGCCGCTGCATTCAAAACCAGATCCTCTTTCTTCTCCGTCTTCTCCTGAGATCCATTGACGCGATAACTTCGGACCGTAACTTGCAGCTTAGCTCTGCGGGCTTTGATTAGGCCATGGGTCGAAGCGTGCTACCCCTTCTGCTCGCCTTAGTTTTAGCGACAGCTCAAATAGGTAACTCAAACTATTCGGTAGCCATCTGTCTCCCGACCCTTGCGGTTAAGTTCATGCCCCTGCGCACGCTGCTTGACTCTTGGCACTCGACCATTTGCTTTAAACGCAGGCTCGACGCGAGCGCAAGAACAGTCCCTTGTTGCGGCTCTAGATGTCTTCCCTTTCTGCAGCTGCATTGACTACCGATGCGGATCAGCGCCGTATGACCTCATCCCAGACACCATCGAGCAGATCTCTCCTGATGTCTCCATCATGTGTTTCACGTATGTGTACACCGGTTGTGTTTATCCCTCGCAATGCTGCCAAACTTTGACTGATGACATCTTCAAGATGGAGTTCAGCACAGGTAAGCTGAAACCTCACCAAGGAGCTGTTGCTCAGGCAGTTGAGAACATGCTGCAAATACATGCCGTCATTGTACAACCCTGTCCATGCTGGCTGACATCACTGTGATTTCAGTTGACCATTCCTGAGCGGCCTTGACTTCCCAGTGATGCAATAAAGATTAGAAAACATCTCTATGCTATCTTTCAAACCTCTGCCGCAGCGGTTTCTTGATCATTCCTTTTTGAGCTTGTCCATGGCTCTATTTCCCTGTCCCTTTGATTTCCCTTTTCCTTTCCCATATATTCCCTTGTTCTTGCTGTCCTTGTTGCATTGCATATGGTCCACACATTATATTGCAGGTAGCATTGTGGACCTTTGCCGAGCTCATCTCATATGCCAAATGATGCCTGAGTAAACTGCTGTGTACATCTCATGCAGCGGTAGACACCCCGTATCTTGTTTGACTAAACCATGTTTTCCATTTCCTGCAGAGTTTGCGTGCACAAACAAACAGAGTGTGATTAACACGACCATTAATGGCGAGACAAAAATGGGATCCACATTCTTTGACACGGAGTTTGCCACGGCCAAGATCCGTATCACCAACTTGCAGCTGAAGGGGCAGGATATCATCACTGGTAGCAAGCTCTGTCTGTGGGTGACCTCTCCATGTGACACATTTGAGGAGTTCTTCGAAAATGATGATGGCACCTTCAAGTACGCCATGTTCAACAGCGACAAGGATTGCTGCCCCATTTGCACAGGACCTGACTTCCCCCCTCCCCCTCCTCCTCCTTCCCCTGCTCCCCCAGTCCCTCCCCCCCCCCACCCCCCCTCCTCCTCCCCCTCCCCCCCTCCACCCTCCCCCCCTCCCCCCCTCCTCCTCCCCCCCCTCCCCCCTCCCCCTCCCCCCCTCCCCCAACCCCCTCCCCCCCCACCCCCCTCCCCTCCTCCTCCCCCTCCTCCTGCACCGCGCCTACACTCCTCCTCCCCCTCCCCCCCCTCCCCCTCCCACCACTCCCCTCCTCCCCCTCCCCTCCCTCATCCTCCCCTCCTCCCCCCCCTCCCCCTCCTCTCCCACCTCCCTCCCTCACCCTCCTCCTCTCCTCCCCATGAACTCCCTCCCCCGTCCTTCCCCCCCTGACCCCCCTCCTCCCCCCCCTCACCCCTCCTCCCCCTCCCCTCCTCCCTACCCCCCCCTCCTCCCCCCAGCCCACCCCTCCCTGTCATCCCTAAGCCTAAGACAGTGTGTGACTGTATCAGCATCTATGAGCCCAACACCCGCTGGCGCTTGAACTGGCGTGGTGCTGATACTAACAACGGCCTGGTCTACTACCGCTTTGGAGTGACAACTGCACCTGCACACTGGTGTGCTGAGGTCACTTACCGCGAGGGATATTGCTGCAACTCTACCATGGACACAATTGAAGTGAGCTTTGGTTCCATGGACTTGACGTTGAACCTGTTTAGTATCAAGGCTGCTCACCGTCTTTTTAAGCATGTCCCTTCCTTAGATGGCACAGCCGTGCCCTCTTTCACAGCAAAACCGGCCTGCATGTCTCACATGCAGACGCAACCATGCCGTCTGGCTATCCACACACAGCCATGCCTCCATGCACTACATGAACAGGCATCCTCTCTTGTCAGAGGAGCACAACCATGCCTGCCTGACTAACATGGACTGTCATTCCCAGATCCATGCCATGCTGTCCACACACTGCCATCAGTCCATGCTCCAAATGTGCAGCCATGCCCTTAAGCTTTCCATGCACCATCCATGTATGGCCAAGGGATACTGCCTATGCATACCCGCGCTTATGCATAACCATGCATTAGATGGGCTTCTGTCCTCCTGACACAGAAATCACTTCTGACAACAATCCACCTTCCCCCTCCCTTGCCCACACAGTTGTCTATGGACCCTATCTTCAACAGCAACTACTTTTACGCCTTCAAGGACTTCTGGATTTTTGATGTTGACAACATCCCATTGGTCCAAGGCCCTGTTGGAACTGGCCAGAAGACCCCAATGGGTCTGAGCTTCGCAGGCTTTGGTTCAATGACTGTAGACGATATCCCTCCTGGCTCTGAGATGACCCTCACCATTTCCATGGACCCTGCCTACTGGAATGATACGTCTCAGTTCCCCTGCGGTCCCTCGCGCCTTGTGGAGCAGGATGGAGTATGCGACTATGCTCTGCATGGACTGCAGGTGGGCATCACCTGTCACCTCATCTGTCCACTCATCATATCACCATGCATGCCTGCTTTCACAGCCAAACAGAGCAAGGGCTACAAGTTACCTCGAATATGAGCCTGTCCTGCATGAACAGCAAACACAGCAAGTGAGTCAGAACGTATGATCGATTGCGGGACACCCTAGGATACCCACATACCCTCATAGAGAGCATATCATCATAACCAAGCTCTACATGGACTGACCACACCAAGCCTGCTCTTGTTTCATGCTTCGGAGTCTTCAGAGTCGGTCCTTATTGTTCACCCAATCTCTGAGCTAACCTGTATCCCAAACTTCAGGTGCGTGATGGTGGGCTCCTTCAGGACATCCTCGGCCCCAACGTCCCCCAGTGCTGCCCTGAGGGAGTCTACATTGAGAACCCCGAGGGCCTGTGCGGCTGCTCCGACAACAAGCTGCTGTCACCCTGGCGCTTGGCTGCCCGCCCAGCTATTGGCACAACCTTTGACTTTCGTATCCTGTCGGTGAGTGCATCCACTAGTCTGTCACGGTGGGAGTGTAGGTGGGAGTGTGTATATGGTTCTGAAGGTGAGGGCCCCTTTGTGTGAGGGGTGGGGGGTGGGGGGATGCCTATCTAGCCCTAGAATGTGTAGCAACATTTTGCGAAGGCCATGTGTTACTCAGGATTTGTTTGAGGGGCAGGTGCGAGTAGATGTACTGAAGTTTGTTGGCCATGCTTCAGACTCGGACCACACCGTTTCCACACCGTGTTACTTGATCATTTGCAGACCACACCCCAGCGCTGGAGCCCCCTCGAAGACTCAATTGTCAACTGTAACGCCATGGACCTTGACCGCATGAGGCTCTACATTCACGCGGACTATGTCGACATGGTGACCAGTGCCATCTTTGACGGAGAGTCTGTCAACTACACCTTTGGCAACGACGGTGTTCAGTACTGGATTGAGTTGAGGGATCTCATGATGCCCTACCAGCAGCCTGACACTGTCCTCCCCTTGGTCCTTACGGTGAGTTCTGTGTGGAGTTACTTCTGCCAGCTTCTTGTCATGAAACCGTGCTAAACCCATCGTGGCATGCCCACATGTTGCCAGATTCCTTGGTATGTTTTAGGCGAGCAATGCAGGAAATCATCCATTCATTTAGCTAGATAGATATTGAATTTGGTGTCCCGCACACATATTTGGAAAAGGTGGTAACATCAGTTGACAGAATTGTTCTAGAGCAAATATGGGAATGAGATTGTTTCATTGTGGAATTGCAAATTGTCGAGCTACAACTTCGGGATTTCTGTGCGTGGTCCAGTGCCCCCTGAAGCAAGCTGCACCTCACTCATGTCCTCTCACCTCCCGCCCTTACCAATCATCCTCAGGTCTCTCCTGACGCCCCTATGCATTCCTCTATGTGCGGCGAGAACCCTCTGGGCAGTGCTGAGTGTGAGTATGTGTTCTTCGGCAAGTGGAACCTGCCAGACCTTGACTACCAGTGCTGTGCCCATGGCTATTCTGAGCCTGACTTCATGCCTGCCACTGATGCCACCTGCTGCGACGCCAACAAGTTCCACTCACCCTACTCTGTTGAGATCCTGGGCTTCAACTTCGACCGTCCTACTGTCCGCTCCACCCTCACCATGAGTGTGAAGTTCAATGCGGAGATGTGCGTTGACTCAGAGACCAATGCAGGGTGCTGCGATACTGACGTGAAAACGATGTTCATGGAGATGAAGACCACTGATGATCTGGTGAGTCAACAGGCCATCTTTCATCTGCTTGCATGGCGTGTGTCTATCCAGGCTCCTAGCTGGGAATTGCCTGCCAGTTTTAACAGGGCAGGGCATGTGCTGTGTAGGCTCTTTGTGAATGCTGTGAACTGCATGTGATCCCAAATAGTGCTGCCGCAGAGGGCTTTGACTGAGGCTGTCTGATGTGATGGGGTCTTGATAGTTGCATCGAAGGTCATCTCATGGTTAGCTGCTTTGAGGTTGACTGCTTGTGTACGCCGGCCCCCCATCAGAAGGAGGTTGTCCCCTAATATGTTCAACTGCAGCGGGCTAAACCTCAGCAGCATGTCCGTTTTGCATTATATTTCCTATCCCATCATCGACAGCAAATCCCTTCTGAAATAAGTCTCTGACACCAAGACACTTGCCCCCACCTCCTCAGGTGAGCCTTTCGGCCACACCCTCTGCCCGTACTTCCACGTACTACAAGGTGCCAGGTGGCGTCATGATTGAAGGCGATTTCGGCACGGGTACCACCATTACCGTCTCCATCGTTATGTTTGGAAACCACAACGTTGGCACCATCTGCACAGGCTCTTGGGCTGGTGCGGCTTGCCACTTCCAGTTGCACGGCGGCTACACCTTCAACGCCCACAGTGCCTGCTGTGCCTCCCACATCACCACCGGCCCTTAGGCCCCCATTTCTACTCCCCCCCCCCCGATCCCTTGCGCTCCTGCATCCTGTGGTAGCTTCAAGCCCATAGTACTAACTCTTTGGGGGACCTTGAGCCACTACTTGAGTCAGGACTGTTACCCCCTATTAGCCCCAAGGCCAGGGCGCAATGAATTAGTACAGAACTGGCTTCCATCATTCAGAAGCCAGCAAGTTACAGATTATATTCCTAACGCACCACATGCGTGACCTGCTGATTCCCAGTTTGGAGGGACACAAGGACACTTCATGTCACCACAGTGTACAGAAAGCCTAGAGGATGGACGTCTGTGCATGCCACCAGTGGATCCCTAACTTCGACAGATTAGTGGGGGGCGTTAATGTGCAAGCACGCGATGCAAGAAGGCAGCCCATTCTGCATCATATAACTTGAACTTGGTAACATGGCTCCAGACTGCAGGCCTGTTTATTTGTTAGGGTTACACAAGGCAGCTTCTCGTCAGCCGGTGGGTCAAGACCAATGCTTGACCTATATGCTAGGAATTCCAATTGTTTTTGAAAGCCTGTCATGCACGTGCTACCTCCAGGTTGGGTGTATTTCCACGCCCGGTTACCTACTGTCTAGATCTCGTTCTGCGTCATAAAGCAGCCCAATTCTTAGTAGAAAATGTGGTTTATAGTAGATTCGTTTGCTCACATGGAGGGCGTATAGATTGACCTTTTATTATTCGCTAGTTTGAGAACAGCTTAATCCACTCATTTGCAGCTGTTCCACTCCGTTGCAGTTTTAGGGCAGGAGGGGAGCCAGTCTCCAGATGTAAATATGAATTAAATTGTCTTGGAGTTAGATGTAAGTAATGCACTACGTTTCCGGAGTCTACCTAAACTTGATTCCACAGCCCATGCCAGCAGATCAACAAAAAATTGATATTCATACAACTCCTACAGCTACAGACACAGGGAGGCCCCCTATGATCCGTTGGAAATATCGAGTTAGTGACTCATGTGATGTAGTTCGAGATGAACATCATGTGCTTTTTGAATGTAGTGAATTAGTGATGAAGTTCCTTAGAATGCGAGAGGCAACTACCATAACCTGATTTCCAAACTGATACGGTATAGCTTGAACTTGGTTACATAGCTTCAGCCAGCAATTTGGCTGCTCGCCGGCAGTACAAGTATCAGTACCAGGAAAGTGTAAACAAATCTGTTTTTTTCTTTTTCAAACTGATACGGTATCTCCGTAAGGGCCTAAATCCTAAAACGCCCTGAGTTGGATCGATATTGTGATTCAAGTTCCTACACGACCCCAACTGCTCGGAATTGAATTATGAGTATATCACATTGTTCGCAAATACGTCAGCTAGGCGCGCAGCTAATTTCTGTTTGCATTCGCTTCTAGCCGCGAGCAGCCCAGCTCGGGAGGCCGGATGGCAGTACACGAGATGTACAAAAAGCTTGAATCGACTTCAACTAGATCGCGGTACGGGATCGCGCGAGCTACCTACCGCGACTGAAGTTTCCGCAGGATGAAAGGAGTATCGAACCCCTACCACAAGGTCGGAGGCTGCGCTTCAGCCTTGGCCTCGGAATATACTGGAATAGCAGTACAACTCGAAAATTCCACCTCCCAACTTGAGATTTCACCCCCCAATCCCAAATACAAATTTAACTTCAGATGTGGACGTTTGAAAAAACAGTTATTTTATATTTATTTGATTCGTGTGATCAGAAATTTAAAATTTGAAAACCTTATTTTCGCTTTAGCCCCCCCTGGACCCCCCGTTTCGGAAGTAGTGGAGAAAGTAGCTACTCGTAGCCGAATAGAGCTAGAACATTGAACAACTTTTGCGAAGGATTTTGACCGCTGCGATGCTGACAACTCTAGTCTTGCGCACTCCAACTATGAACAAAAATTGTGGGTGCGGAGGTGGTCGGAATCGTTCAAACTGGACATCTGTCGGACAGACGGCGGAGAGAGACACGGGGGGAATCTAGGGCTTCAGCCCCGGAACCCCTGGGGGGGTCCAGAGGGGGCTAAAGCGAAAAAAGGTGATTCAACTTAGGGGAGCCCGTAGTTAAGAAATTAGCATGTTTCACTCGACCTGGTTCCCACCAATTGAGCAAACCCAAATTTGAGTATTTATATGTTGACCTGATGTGGTTGGGCAACTTTCTGCCAAAAAATATTTGTCTTTGGACCGGAGGCCATAGGCTAAAACCATGCGATTCATGCTCACCAAGACATAGGCACCTGTGGATATATATAACAATTGCTTTCATTATGTTACTACCGAAGATGGCGAGCAGCCTTGGAGGCTAGAGCCATGAACCGTAACCAAGTTAAAGCATAAGTCATTGTATGAGGCGGGGGGCAAATGAATATAGTTTGGGATGCATTTACATAGGTTTATTGTTTCGGGCAACCAAAGTAGCCCCAGATGGCCTGGAGAGTTCTCAATTAAGCCCATTTTCAAAATCTCGTTTGAATTCAAATTGATGGTACAGCACAGCAGCAGTGGATATTTTTCAAGCTGTTCACATCTGTTCTGCCCGGGGGATAGAGGCAATTATCAATCATCATCTATAAAACCCACATCTCGTACCGCATAATTTTTCACTTTCT
The DNA here is from genome assembly GCA_013435795.1 of Chlamydomonas sp. ICE-L. Taxonomy (NCBI): domain Eukaryota; kingdom Viridiplantae; phylum Chlorophyta; class Chlorophyceae; order Chlamydomonadales; family Chlamydomonadaceae; genus Chlamydomonas; species Chlamydomonas sp. ICE-L. The sequence goes on from JACBWV010000673.1 coordinate 4,203,305, forward strand.
ATCGCTTGAGAGGGGAGTAGCCCCAAGTGTTGCTGCAGAAGACGGTTAGCCGCCTGAGGGCTGGGGCCACGTAATCCAGTTGAAATTCTCAGGTGGCCCAGTTGAAGTTGCCCTAAGGCAAAGAAGTAGAATCAAAGTAGAGTGGTAGCCAGGGTACTTCCATTGGCCAAATTGGCCAGCGCTTCAGCGTACTTGAATCAACAAAAACTGCGCTTTGTAGCGCAAAAAGCGCACAAATTGCTTGCTGCGCCCACAGGGGGTTGCAAAAAACTGCGCGAAACGCGCAGTGAGGCTCAGAAAGGCAGCGCGCCAGCGCGCGCTTGGAAGTACCCTGGTCCTAGCAGGGTTACGGTAGCACGCTCAAACCCACGCAAGCCGCGGCAGAGCCAATTGATTATGTACATAGTTCAGTCTTGCTACAAATAAACTCGACCCCCTAATCAAAATATCGGGGTGTTTGGTGGAGGCCTGATGGACTAGAGAATTGCAGGAAGCGTCGAGTGTGCATACCCCGATCCACGAAGTCATTAATCATTTTTTTTAAGTTGTGAAAGGACTTTCACCCCATGAGGTGGGTCTCCCGCCACAAACCAGCGACACGGAGGATTCAGTTCGAATGGTGTGGCCACTCCTACAAAAGAATTTCATCAAAAAGATTAGACAAATGACTAAAAGTTTGGAAATAGCTCTGGCCACTGTCAGAACTATTTGCTTTTATGACAGCCACCATTTTTCAGGAGCCTAAATGAATGGAAGTTTGGAAAAAGCTCTGGCCCCCATTTTCAGGAGCCTAAACGACGGCTTAAGTATCTAGATACCTCTTGGCAAAAGGGTTCCCACCTACGGTCTTCATTTTTTTTTGCTAGAGTGGGGCCGCTCAAAGATTAAAGGGACCGGGCGCTCCAAAGAGACACCTCGACGATCTCCTCGTCCTAGCCTTCAGTCTGGGGATGAAAAAATACTGTAGTACGATAGGTCACAGAAAAGGAACTTGGCCAGTCTTATGCGAATCCTAAACGATGCATGGCCAATGAATGGTTGTCGATATCATGGCAGCAGGGGAGCCTTGTTGGTTTGGTACTCAATGACCAGATCTGACAGACACCCTGACCTGACCTGACTACCTGACCTGACCTGACTACCAGACAACCTGACCTGACCTGACCTGACCTGACTACCTGACCTGACCTGACCTGACTACCCGACCTGACCTGACCTAACTACCTGACCTGACAGACAACCTGACCTGACCTGACTATCTGACCTGACAAACAACCTGACCTGACCTGACTACCTGACCTGACTACCTGACCTGACAGACAACCTGACCTGGCAGACAACCTGAACTAACAATCTGACCTGACCTGTGGTGGACAACCTGGCCAGACATGCGCTTGTCAAAATCAACCTGGTCAGTCCCCTTCGGTAATATCTCAACAACCACATTCTAATGATAAATTCATCTCATGTCAAGTCAATACTATGCTCAACACGCGGAACACGCATGTAGGGAAGCCAGGCATGGTATGAACCGTATCTCTGCTAGATCCCAAGTAAATAGCAACCGCTAGAGGAATACAATCTGCAGAACAGATGTCTCTAGCGCTTTCGACCGGTGTGATGATCAAAGTAGTAAACATACGGCTATAGGCCGAAAAGCAAGGGTCGAATGGCAAGGGCCAATAAGCGAGGGCTGTGCACCCACGGGTGCGCACTTCAGGAAAATACATACGAGTGTCTCTTCACTGTTCTTGCTGTGGCAAACTGATTTATCGCCACATTGTTATGTACCAAAATATGTGCAGCAGCGATTTCAGTCCATGTCAAAACTTGCGTTTTTGACATGGTCATTCTCGTCACCACCACCATCATCGATGACATTGTTGCCTGCCCACATCAAAGATCAGAAAAATGCTGCAACTAAGACTGCTACCGCAGTGCAGCCATGTGGCTTCTTTTTGGGACAACAAAGGATACAGCCGCGTGTACATTTTGCGTCCAGCATTTGGTTGTATATATATTTTATATACATACGTTTGTTCCATATATATACATTATGTTTTTGAGCATTTTGTTGTATTTTTTTTTGTTGTTGAGTTTTTGGTTGTATAAAAGGGAATATGGCCATAATTGGGGTCACTTCATTTGGAAAGGGCCTATATCGACATGTATCTACCATACCGCACTCCTTCAACATAGTTCACATGTTTCACCCATACTATCTTCTGTGTGGGAAAAATATGCGGGTGGAAGATAGTAGGGGTGGAAGATGGGAGGGGTGGAAGATAGCAGGGGTAAAATATGTGGTTGTAGAATAATTTGTGTAATTTTTGAACGAGCGGGGGGAAGCCATCAATCTCACTTTGAAACCTGACTAGGGTCAGATACCATGGCCTACCATGTAGCTTCTTGTTTCACACAGATCTGAGTGCAGCACAAAAGGAACAAGTCCTAGGCACGCCTCAGCGCGTCTTAGCCAACACGAAAATTATGCGGAGAGTGCTGGCTATTGGAGCGACAGGTGGCACCAAAATTGAGTGCAGCGGACCAAAGACAGGGTTACTTGCCAACAACAACTGGCAAACAACACGACACATTTTTTGTTTATAAAAGCAATTTCACCGCAGGAGGTGGGTGTCCCGACACAAACGAGCGGCACCGAGGTTTCAGTTTGAAAAGTGTTGCCACTCCTACAAACGAGTAGGCGCACTTAGGGTTGGCGGGAGATACCGACCCACAACCAAACAAACCCTAATGGACCACTCTACCAGAATCATACAAGAATGGAGGCCCTCAACCTGACCAGGAACCTGTAGCAGCCTACTGCCACTACATGCTGTCCACACCAGCAAGAGCACTTCGGCTCTGCAGCCCAAGCTGCCATGTACCCCATGTGTTCAGGTCAGAGCCCCCCCCCCCCCCCGCCCCCCCCCCCCCCATTTTGTTTTAGAATTAACTACTAGAAATGGAACTACTCGGAACGGAACGAATCAGAAGAAAGAAAGAGTGGAGGCCTTCAACCTGACCAGGTGCCTGTAGGAGCCTACTGCCACTTCATGCTGTCCACACCAGCAAGAGCACTGCAGCTCTGCAGCCAAGCTGTCATGTACCCCATGTGTTCAGGTCAGAGCCCCCCCCCCCCCCCCCCCACACACACACACCCCACACCCCACCCCACCACAAAAAAAAGATTAACTACTCGGAATGGAACTACTCGGAACGGAACGAATCAGAAGAAAGCAAGAGTGGAAGCCTTCAACCTCACCATGACCCACACCAACAAGAACACTGCGGGTCCGCAGCCCAAGCTGTCAAATACTCCATGTGTTCAGATGTACTCCATGTGTTCAGATGTACTCTGTGTTCAGATGTACTCCATGTGTTCAGATGTACTCCATGTGTTCAGATGTACTCTACGTGCTCAGGTCAGAGCCCCCCCCCCCCCCAATGAACTACTATATCGGAAGAACGCACACGCAAAGGCCTTCAACCTCACCAGGAGCCTGTAGCAGTCTATTGCCACTACATGCTGTCCACACCAGCAAGAGCACTGCAGCTCTGCAGCCAAGCTGTCATGTACCTCATGTATTCAGATCAGATCCCCCCCCCCCCCCCAAATAAACCCATTAACTGCTTGGAATGGAAGTATTCGGAACGGAATAAATCAGAAGAAAGCAAGAGTGGAGGCCTTCAACTTCACCAGGACACACACCAACAAGAGCACTGCAGCTCTGCAGCCCAAGCTGTCATGCACTCCATGTCTGGTCCAGCATCTTGTACTGACCTTATATCTTTCGGATCTTGGTGTCAGTGTCGAATAGTATGGACATACGCATACGCCGTATAGCACTCTCTATCTCCCCCATGGACTCCGATGTGATCAGGTCAGGGCTTTTCTTTTCTACTTTTATGAGCAGCTTCCAGGCAGCTCCCGGAGCCGACGAATCTACTACACCCAAATAGTTTAGCAGTCCTGGACAGCTGATAGTGTCAGCTTCAAGGTGCACTAGGTAGCATTGGCTTTGGTTGAGTAACAAGCCAGGGGAGCTGCCTAGAAGCTGCTGCACGTAGCTGAAAAGGAAAGCTATGGCTCAGGTCAGAGCCTCCCCCTGGAGCAAGGGTGACCCATTGTCAATGCTAGCACCACTGTTTCTTATTTTGGCTATTCATGGCAGCTTTCGGTCAGCTCCATCAGCCAGACACTGGGTCTAGCCCAAAAGCTGGCTGCTGCATTTGAATGCCTGTCATGCCAGCTTTAAGTCGCACTAGCTAGCTTCAGGTTTGGCTCAAGGAAAGGGAAAAGGGGCTGTCAAGAAGCTGCTACACGTAGCCCCCAAAAGAAACAGTGGCTAGCACGACTGTATTATTTCTGGAATGCCTTGGTAAACGTAGCCCAAAGCTTGCTGACGAGGATCGCAAGTATGATGGCGAAAGCCAGGGAGGCAGGGGTAGCGCGGCCTGCCTCCTGTCCTCCAGCAGCATGCCTTGGGGTTGCGATCTGGTCCCCGTCGATCTGGTCCCTGTCGGAGTCTCCCATCACTTTCATTTGCCTTTCCCCCATCGATCCTTCAAACGCCCCCGAAGGTAGTTCCCAGCCGGAATCTCCAGACCACTCCACCTGCAACTTGGAGCCTTCCGCCACCTCCTGGTGCACCTGCGCCTCCGGGCCATAAGTTTGTGCCGCCACATCGTGCAGCTCCTCTCCTGAGCCTGCAGACATCTCCTCCTCCAGCCCCAACTCCAAGCCACCTGCCACCTCTTGGTGGTCTTCCCAGTTCAAGCACCTAGTCTGCTTCTGGTCCACCTCACCACCACAGCCTGTGGACACTTCCACCATGCAAGACCTTGGGGTACATGGGGTAGAGTATCCATCGCTATCCTGATGCAGTGCTCCACTAGGGTTTCTGAGCTGGACCCCAAAAATAAGGTCGAGCTTCCGTAAAAAAAAAGCAGCATCAGCGCATGTGTTGTCAGGGATTCCAATAAGGCCTCCGGCCCCCTTTGGGTGTAGCCCCCAGTTGGAGCCGCCTAGCACCTGCTCCTCCAAATTTTGCACTGCAACTGCCTCTGGTTGCAAATCCCAGAATGAGCCTGTCGGCGACTGGTTTTGAAAGCCCAAGTTTGAGTCTGCTGACACCTCCTCACAGACCATAGAGCTAGAGCCTCCTACCACCTCCTGCTGCTCTCCCCAGCTCGAGACTTTTGACAACTCGTGCTGCATTTCCCGCAGGGATCCACATGCTGAAAGCTCATCACCAAGCTCTGGAGTAGGGTCTCCAGACCCAGTCTGGTGAGGCTCCGCGTGAGAGCCCTTGCTATCTCCGAGCTTGCCCCCCAACATAAGGTTGAGCATCCGTAAAGCAGCATCAGCGGATCCGTTGTCTGCACCAGGGGTAGAGCTGTACTCTGCCTCTGGTTGCAAATCCCAGAACGAGCCTATTGGCGACTGGTTTTGGAAGCGTAAGTTAGAGCCTGCTGACCCCTCCTCACACATCAGAGAGCTAGAGCCTCCTGCCATCTCCTGCTGCTCTACCCAGCTCGAGCCTTCAGACCACTGCTGCGGAAGATCCTGGCTGGTTGCTGCTGTATGTTCGTCTTTGCTGTTCGTGGGATCAGGTACAGCATCATCACACATCTTTTTGACGAATTCAGGAGTTAAATCCTCGCCCTGGAGCTGCTGCCCATGTAGGTGCACGTAAACAGCTCGCCTCTTAGCACTCTCTGCAGAATGGGTGAGTAGGGTAGTGGATGAGTTCATCATCGAGGATAGCCAAGCTAATTTGGGATGCTGTACCCTAGTGCTATCATAAGCCTGAGACTGAGACTGAGCATCATCATGGGCCCCAGTTATTGGGGTGGGTGATTTAGTTGTCGGCCCCAGTGCATGCAAACGGGCCGGCCCCCTCAATATCACGCCTCGTAATAAGGCACACTATTCATTTTGTTTGTCACGCCACGTGATAAGACACACTATTCATTTGAGGTGGGTGGGGGGGTGACTCGGGTGAGTTGGGCAATTCCCTTCGGAGCAACTTGGCCACCACCTGCCTAACGTTCAGTCCAAACACCAGCACATGACAATTGTGCATGTCAACCAGCACTGTTGTGTGCAACGCGTAGCAAATCGAGCGACTGGGTGCAACCCCAGTGCAACGCGCTGCCTCCCAATCCCCCGAGGCTCTGCGCTTCGTGTTCTGCCCTATACCGTGCTACGCCACAATCCCGAAATCAGGCTTGAGTCACAACTTTTGTCCTCACCTGCCAATAACATGGCCAGGCAGTTCCACAGGTTGTTGGCTTTCAGGTATGAGACCATTAGATGAAAGGTCTCCATCACTACACTGGCTTCTCGATGCATGTGGATGACAGAGGAAGTTTCAGCATCTTCATCCGCCCTGGCAATGACGGGAACTCTGTCTTGGGGACTGCTTTGCAATGATTGCAAGGATTTTGGGGTGGAAGCGCCAGCTGCTTCTTGGCCATGCATACCATGTGAGCTGGACGAGGGTTGCTGGGTAGAGGTGCTAGCTGCCTCCTCATCCAGGCTTGCAGATCCTGCTATGCCGTCCTGCGTGCTCGCTTGCGACTGGCTGCGTGGAGGTGTCCGAATTTCCCCACAGGGAATCACTTCGGAAACATCCTTGCCGTGGCTCTGAAGAATGCGGAAGTGGTGTAGGAGCATCCCTGTAGGAGACACAGATGATGGGCGCGGTGTAGGTTAGTTGTTGCAGGATACACTGTTTCTTTTTCTAGCTATGAGTATCAGCTTCTAGGCAGCTCCTTTCACCCATCCTTGGGCCAAACCCAATGCTTGTAGCTGTATTGGAATGCCTGTCACGCCAGATTTCAGATGCACCAGCCAGCTTCAGGTTTGGCTCAAGGGTGGGTGGCAGGAGCTGCCTAGAAGCTGCTAATCGTAGCTTAAAAAATAAACAGTGGCAGGATAGCCTGATTTTAGTCTATATCTCTGGTATATGGACCTCAGATTCAGAATCTTGACATCTCAAGACGCCTTTTCGATATGCCCATTGGACTAGCGTTTCGCTTCATAGTTGGAGGAGAAAACAAGTATGGGGCAGACAGTGGAGACATGATAGGACACAGACAATGCCCCCCCCTCCCCCCCCCCCCCCCCCCCCCCCCCTCACTAGATCTTTGTTACATGGCTTACTGTACTTTCTCAATAATAGGGTTGACTAGGTGACTTATTCCTAATGCTCTTTTCGTGTTTTTGATTACTGTTTGGCTGGACCCCAATTAAATTGTGTAACACCGCTTACCAGACAATGGTGCAAGACAAAGGCGAGTTGCATACACAGTCATCAGTACACACACACCCATACCCATACCCACCCATTCACCCACACTCATACCCACCCATTTACCCACACTCAAACCCACCCATTCACCCACACTCATACCCACCCATTCACCCACACTCATACCCACCCATTCACCATACCCACCCGTTCCGCCACACTCATAACCAACCCATTTACCCACCTCATACCCCCATTCAACCACACGCAACCCACACCATTCACCCACCTCATACCCCACCCAGTCACCCACCAGCTCACACCCTCCCATTTGCCCAAACTCATACCCACCCATTCGCCCCACACTCATACCCACGCAACCATTTTACCCACACTCATACCCACCCATCACCCACACTCATACCCACCCATTCAACAAACGCAATACCCAACCCATTCACCCACAACGCAACCCACCCTAGTACCCACACCATACCACCCTTCACCCACACTCATACCCACCCATTTACCCACACTCATGACCCACCCATTCACCCACACTCATCCACCCATTTACCCACCATACCCCCACCCCCCCCCCACACACACACACACCACCACACACACAACACATTAACATTACTATATGCATTGTGTACCTATGTCCTTAGCCACTGGCATGAAATGCTCCGTCCAAGCCCACACAGCCATCGCCATTTCCTCGTTTGTAGCGGCGTTGTGAGCTCCGTGCTGAAAGATGAGGTTGAAGCTTGGGGCAGCTTCTCCTAGCTTCCTTCTCTGTCTAGCGTGGATGCTAGCGTCACCTGTATGGCCATTAGTAATCAATGATGAGAAGTGACTCAATGATGAGAAGTGATTCGAGGAAAAAGATTGATAATGTTGATATTGATGAGAACAGTCATGTTTCAACATAAAGCCCATTGGGCTTGTTGATATCCCCAGGGGTATCAAGATAAAGGTAATAATAACGCCTGGTGAGGCGTGGTGTTAAGGGAGCCCGTCGTACGCGGGTGGGGAGCGGTCTCCTACCTCAACTGGACAAGCTACCATCGCGGTTGACGACGACCTGCAACACCAAGAGCGACCGAAGGGGGAGTCGAACCCCCAACTCTTCATTCTTAAAGTGACGTAGTCTACCACTAGACCAATGTATATCACTGGAAGTGGCTAGTCATGTTGATAAGAAACTGGTTACACTGGTGTGGGAGATATCAAGCAGCCAGTGATTCTTTTTTTTAATCTGAAAGTGGCTTTTTCCTAGCTTAATGGTTTCAGGCCTCCTTCAGGGACAGCGTTATAGTGCTTTCTATAGCCTTTTACAGCTTTTTGTAGCTTTTGGGGCCATTTAGGCCCCCCCCCCACCCCCCCCCCCCCCCCCAATAAAAACCTTTTGTATACTTGTTTTATAGCGATAATTTCGCTGAAACGGGGTCAAAACGAGCGATCCCTGTATATAGCTGAAATACAAATCCCTACAAGCAGCCACACGAGGTGCGAGGATTCGTAAATAATAATGATGTAATGGTAGCATGCACTGCCATGTGATGATAGCATGTACTGCCATGTGATGATAGCATGTACTGCCATGTGATGATAGCATGCACTGCCATGTGATGATAGCATGTACTGCAAGCCGTGACCAACCAGAAAGGCAGAAGTAGACTTGCCACTTTCATAGAATGGGCAAGAGTTGAACAAGCCTCACCCACCAGTAGGGTCCTGATGAGGGAACAGACCCCCAAAATACCAAAATAAATAAATAAATAAATAGGTAAATAAATAAATAAATACATATGAGATAAATAAATAAATAAATAAATAAATAAATAAATAAACAAACAAATAAATGAATAAATACATTAATAGATAAATCAATCTATAAATAAATGCATGAATAAATAAATAATTAAATACAAAAATAAATAAATACAGAAATACATAAATAAATAAATGACACTCCTTATTATGGGGCGTGAGGTTCTGGGGGACAGGCGGTTTGCTTGCACTGGGACCAACCTCTAATATATGTAGACTCGGCACTTGCAAAGAATGCCACCAAGCCTCAACCACCAGGAAGGTCCTGATGAGGGAACTGCCCACTTACAATCCAAGGAAGTGTAATTCAGTAGTGCACTGCCCTGCTTCACTCGCATGTTATAGATGAATGATAATGCAATGATGTAATGAATGATAATTTAGATGAGTGATAAATAAAATGAATGATTGTGTAACAGTATGTAGTAGGGTGGTGATTAAAATATGGTGTTTCACATTTTAATAGATGTAGCACAGGGCAACACAAAATGAATATGATTAAATTATCCCTCACCTGAATGCATACGCGTAGACCAGGCGTAGCTCAAAAGGAAACAGTGTTTAGGAGTAAGGTGGATCTCACCTGTTTCCGTGCCGCACCCCTGTCTGGAGTCTGCTAGATTTCTGGAAGAGTTATCAGAAGCAAGAGGCATGGAACCAAGCGCCTCTTCCTCATCGCCTGAGCTTGACCAAAGCTGAGTAGAGGAGCCAGGTAGAGCATGCGTGTGTAGCTCAGCTTCAGAATGCCTCTGCCCAATGTTGCTCACTGCGAAGCCGCTGCCCGAAAGTGAATCCATCGAATCTCTTCCCTCCTGCTCCTTCTGTTCCTCGTTTTGCTGGGAGAGAAGATCAGTGGGAGAGATGTGCAGCATCGTCATCTGGGAGAAGAGCCCAGCCAGCTCAGTGACGCACGGACCTATAGAAATGGTTGTCAAGTGTGATATCATGGATATACATATCGTACTTTATATTGTGTGAAATCGTACAACATACCCTGATATATCGTATGATGTGTCAATATATCACATGATATGACATCATTTGATATGTCGCACAATAATCTTGGAACTGGGGCGATATTAACGACTCAACCTATATAGGTGGAGTGCTTACTTTGTGTATGTGCCAGAGTAACACATTTTGACATTTGGGGTTGAAGTGAAAACCGTGGATGGGGGTCTTCAAGTTACGTGCTGGCAGTGCCTGGCAAGTAACTTTGGGTCTCTAAGCTCAGCGGGTTTCTTGTATGTATGTGAGTCACATAGATGGGCTCCAAAAGCTTATATGCTGTCATGTAAAACCATTCGTTTTGTAGTACCCTGGTACGTGGGGTCTGGGGTGCATAAGCCCGTGCACAGGTCAGAGGGTTGATCATCTGCTTGGGGATTGGGAGGACTGCAAGACTCATTAAACAGCGCAGTAATTTGTTGGCTTCCCTATTGACTTAAGTGCCATGCGATGATACAAAAAAAAACAATGTCGTGATATTGTAACAGATAGAGTAGCCGCAATATAATGGGATATATATGTATAGATGAACCAAATGACTCGATTTGGGCACGGGCTTATACTTACCGATAAGACTAGCAGGATACCACTTTTTCCGTGCAATGCAACACTAATTTATCGATTTGGTGCGACCCCAGTGCGACGCGATACTCCCCGAACCCCACAGAGCGCGGAGCGTGGAGCCTGGGGGGGTCGGGGGGTCATTTCTAACTAGTTTAGCCAGACCCATGCGTCGCCATGCAGTGATGGAATGGCGTCGTGTCGCACAAAAAAAACAGTACAGGATTCGAATCTGCAGTACATAGTGTAAGCCTCAGAGAACAATCTATAAAATGCAAAGAGTTGAGACCAGGCTTTTACTCAAGAACATAATTAAAAGTTGTGGATATATAGTGTAAGCCCCAAAGAACAGGCTATCAAATGCGAAGAGATGGGACCGGGTTTAATTTTATTGACAGAGGTAGAAGTTGCTTCTATAAATTGGAATCCCAAGAGAAAGGCATATCAAAAGCGAAGGTTGGGATACGGTACCTGGAAGGACTAACAGCGGGGCTGCACAGCTTGTAGATTCAACTCGGTGCGCGTCGGTCCCATGTTCCCCTACAGGATCAGAAGGGAGCAGGTTGGGGTTGGGGTTAGGGATGGGGACAGGGACAGGGACAGGGACAGGGACAGGGGAGACAGGGACGGGGCCAGGGTACTTCAAATTGCCAAATCGGCCAGCGCTTTAGCGCACTTGAAAACAAAAAAACTGCGCTTTGTAGTGCAAAAAGCACAAAAATTGCTTGCTGCGCCCACAGGGATTTGCAAAAAACTGCGCTTAAAGCGCAGAGGGGGTCAAAAAGTCAGCGCTCAAAAGCGCAAAAGCGAGCGCTTTGAATCAGGGCACTACTAAGCGCGCGCGGCGAGCGCGGCCCGCGCTGCCTTTTTGAGCCCATCTGCGCTTTTCGCGCAGTTTTTATCAACCCCTGTCTCCTCCCCCCGCACCAAACGTAAGTTTGTTTGCTTATGAATCGACCAGTCGAGTAGTCAAACCTGCCGAGTTGCTGAAAACTTCAAGTGTCTAAATTACTCCTTTTCCCCTGTGCAGTCCTCCTCCCACTCCTCCTCCATCGCCTGCTGCTCCTCTTCGCTCCTCCTCCTCAGCTCCTCCTCCTCCTCATGATGAATGCCCTCTGGCCTCCCGTTCCACGTTCCTTGTTTGCACTCGCCTTTTGCTCATTTGCTCTCGTTCGTTGTTGCCCGCGTGGAATCGAACCGAGAAGGAAGCTGGGTGAAGGGGTGGGACAGGCCGGGGCGCATGTGATGGTCGGCGGGTAGGGTGGGAGGGGGGGGGGGGGCCTGCGACCACGCTTTGCCTCTGCCTGGAGGCTGTCTCCATAGTCGGCTTAACTGTCTTGTATACCGTGAACCGAGCGTCAGCCTATGCGATTCGACGCAGTTTCTCGAGTCGTTTCTGGCTACTACGCACTATCCTAAACTCCTGATCCGATCGTTCCAGTCCTCTACTCCAGAGCGCAGAAAATAGCACACAAAAAGCGCAGAAAAAAAATACCAGAGGAGTGAAGAAAGCGCATTTATTTTATTTTGAGGAGCGCTTTTTTTCACCGCGCAGTTTTATTTTTGGGCTGTGCGCTCACCGCGCAGTTTTATTTTTTGCCTGTGCGCTTAAGCGCTGGTCAATTTGGCCATAATAAGTAGTACCCTGCTTTGAATTACCCTGGACGGGGCTTCACATATCGAGTAATAAAGCTACGAAGTCCACCTTCCTGGTTAAACTAGGTTGTTTATTATTATATGAAGCTGTTTTGATTCTGCCAGAGTGCCAGCAATTGTTTTGCCACGAATCAAGTTGCTGTCCTCGACAAACTGCAACCCAAGTCACTCCTCCTGAGCGTGTTCAGCGGTGCTAGCACACATCATCATCACATAGGACATTGCATGAACAATGTATAGCAACGAGGCTCAGATCAAAAAGTGCATATTGCAGTACCGGCATCTATCGAAGGATATCTGTGGAAGAATGTAGAAAACAATATAATTTAAACAAAGCTACAACCAGAAGGACAAGAGTTGAGGTATGGCCAGTATTAAAGGGGCGAGCTCTCGGAAGCCCCATTCCACATCCCCTTGGAAATGATAGCCATGTCCCCCACAGTGGACAACATTTTAATGAGTAAAAAAAGCAGCTTTCTAACAATTCCCTGAACTTCACCTGTGAACCAAAGCTGGTATGGAGAGGTGCAGGTGCTGGCATCAGCGTCATCACTGCCACTACAGTGAGTGTCCACTGCTTCTTCAACCTGAGGCTCGCTTCGACTGATCAGTACCAAGTGCACCACGCCAGGCGTGGAAATGGGGGGGATGTTCAATCTGCGATTCATCACAGTTTGGGTTTCAGTTGGAATTGAGGACGAGGAAGGGGGGGAGAAAACATAGTTGTACAATCACTCACTCACTCACTCACACACAAGAAATTATCCTAATTTGTATTTGGAAAACAGAATAGACAAGGCAGATATCGTATATTTTGCCCCCAAACAGCCCCAAAATGTGCTCAAGTCTCATGTTTCAGGAGTCTGATGCAAGTTGGAAACACAATCCAATTTTCAGATCACCAGTTTGCACCCACCCAGCATAATCCACCCAGATGGATTTGGTGTGGAAGTTGAGGAGGTCACCTGTTTGACCTACACACTGACAGAGTGACAGGTACCATGCCAGGCCATTTCCAGCCCTTATAGGCTGGCATACAGACCCGTAGCAGTCGAAACGAGGGGCAGCATCGCGCGGTTTCTGACAATTTAACTTCAGGCAATGTGATGGGTAGCACAATTTGATGGCGATTGATCGATTCCCTGGCTCGATCTGTGCTCTGTGGAGCTCGCGGCAATCACTTACGTATGATCGTGTACTCTCGGCACTTTCGGGCAGCTTTCGCCACAGCCTTGTGTTTCGCAGTGTTCGGCGAAATGTTCGGCGGCAGGGGTTCGCTAGGAGTCGCTGCCTGTCGTTGATTCTCGGTGCGATTGTTATTTGTGTCAGGCTACAGCTTCCTACAGTTCGGGGTTTGAGTTCGTCGAGATAAATACGAGGTATTATTAGTCAGAAGCAGTTGGATGCCTGGCGATCATCTTCAAATATTGCAGTTCACTGAGCGTAGCTTGCGCCTGAACTTCATCGACATCAGCCTGGTGAACACCCGGGCCACTATGTTGCTGTATACGTGGTGCATTATGATTGACGATCACAATAATCGCATTATGATTGACGCACATGTACGCGTATACGCGTATACCGCTGTAACAACCTGCGACAAGTTGCAGGTTGAGATCTTACAGATAATGAGAAGGCCTGAGATCTGTTCGAGATCTCCACCTTACCAAATGACCACAACTGATCAAGCCGAAGGCCATAGCATAATAGCAGGTGGCTGTGCAGGGTAGAGCTGGGGTGAGGCAGTGACTGCTGCCCCGGATAATAAAGACTCACTTAAGCCTGTACAATAAAACTTAGCTGGGGCCACCCCATGAAAATCGTTGGACTGATCGGAGAAGCCCTCACAGAGGGCAGGCTGGGATTCTTATTGCTCTTCTACAGATTTTAATTGATAGAGAACCGTTCTTGCACAAGAAATCAGATAGCAATAAGAAACTTTTTCCAGATCCGCAGTTATTTCGGTCGAAGCATCAGCAAGTGGGGAGAGTTTGATGTGCTACCAATTTAGAAAGGAAGCAAGGCAGTAGACGTACTGGGGCGTGGCAACATAAGTAAAGACAACTCGATTTATAATAAGGCGGCGTGTCCAGGAATCACTAGGTTGCTACCGTTAATTTGCCAACTCCTCAACTCACTGGAATTCGTTTGTCCCCCTCCTCGCATGCAGCTCGTTGATAAGGATGTCAGCGCCCCCAGCACTGGTCATAAGGACGGCGATCGACTCAGGCCGCTCTTGTTGTATATTGGTTCGTCTCCTGGAAGCTTCGCCTTTGGTAGCCTTGATGCGCTGCCTTTCTCTCTTGCTCAGGCTTCTGCTAATCGAAAATTGGATGCTGATGGTAGTCGACTCCCCCAGAGTGAGACAAGGGGGATAAATCATGGAAAACTTCATCTCGTTTTTTGGCATCGTGAATCCTGTTACATTCCAAGATGATTGAGCTAGCGAGCTAGCGAGATACTAACTACGCTGGGAATTCCGAGCCAAACGACTCCACAGCAAGAAATCCAATCCAAGTGATTGTTACCCTCACCTTTCGATAGGTTCTATGATCATAAGAGTTTGCTGATAATATTTGCAACCCAAGCGTAATTAGTAGTTTCTACGGTATCTAGTAGGATAGTAATATCTAGGCTGGCCCAGGAGTCAAGTAGTATTGACTTCCAATGACATGTGATGGGCTGACTAGGAGAAAAAAGGAGGCCGAGAGTAGCTATCGAAGAGTAAAAACAGTAAATGACAAACTCTTACCATACTATAGTAAAGAGTGGCGAACCAACTCTAACCAACTCTAACCATAGACTAAAAGAGTGGCGAAGAAGGGAACTGTTGAAGGAGAAGTCGGATGGAGACGGGAACGGGAGCGGGAGCAGAGCATGCCGGAACTGATCGCTTGGCTGATTATAGTTACAGAAAAGGAAACTCGGACTTAACTTACGGTATAAAACACAGCTTGCTATGGTATCAAGGGCTACGCAGCTGGACAAGTGTAAGAGACTTACTAGGCAGCAGCACTGCAGCGACAAGGACAGCTGTCGCAGATAACAAGGATAGGGTCGTGTAATCGTGTCACTCTTTACGGAACCCAATTTCATTTCGGGGGTGGGTTTCCACGTGGTGATGATGATGATGAGTTCCACGTGTTAGCAGGTCCGGTTTTGCCCCACCTGTGGACGCGGGTATAATTCCGAAACGTGTGTATAACTTCTGTAAAGCAGTTCAGGCGAGTTCAGGTGAGGGGTTGATTTGGTTTTGAAAGGTCAGGTTGTATTGCCGCTCGACTTTTTCATTCAAGCAAAATCTACTAGAATTCACAAATTTCCCAGATGTTTCAGAAATCAAAGTTGGATACCGGTAGTTAATGATAATCACGTATGTAAGAGAATGGAAGAAAAACTATCGACACGGTACCTATCGGAAGAAAGTCGTGTCCCAATTCAGGAAATTCAGGAAATGCTTCGGGGGGTGCTTGCTTTGATCATAGTTTTAGGCATAATTGGCCGGTTGTGCAAGGCAATAATTTCCTCTCAACAGCACCAGGGCGATCGCGAGGCCCTCCTTCGCCGACAGGCTACTCAGGTGAGCACTAGGGCGACCAGCAGGGCTCTTGCTAACGATTTGGAAAGATAATGTTTGTGTGTGGGTGTGGGTGTGGGTGGGTGTGGGTGTGGGTGTGGGTGTGGGTGTGGGTGTGGGGGGGGGGGGGGGGGGTAAGGTTCTCTGCCCAAAAGGATGGGTCTCCTTGTGCAAGAAATCAAATATCTGACAAGGAAACAGGGCTGCGACATATTTGCTACGAAGATACAATCCGTCCCTCTGACCCAGTCCAATGTACCATAGCTTGACTGATATCCGCTAAGAAGTTCCTACCGTACTTGTGCGTTGTATCAGGTTGGACAAATAAGTCTTGTCCAGGTCATGCCCAAGCAATACAAATTCAAGTACGCCCCCACCCACCCCTCAAACGATATAGTTTGCTTGAGAACAAGAAACCAAGCCTGTACGTGCAATAAATGGTTTACTAGGTCACACATTACACAGATGCTTGGCTCATATTGGCTCTCTCTAGATGAGTTACACGATCATACTCGGAACGGCTTACAAATGCACTATTATTATTATTATTATTATTATTATTATCATTATTATTATTATGATTATTATTATTATTATTATTATTATTATTATTATTATGATTATTATTATGATTATGATTATGATTATGATTATGATTATGATTATGATTATGATTATGATTATGATTATGATTATGATTATGATTATGATTATGATTATGATTATGATTATGATTATTATTATTATTATGATTATTATGATTATTGTTATGATTGTTGTTATTGTTGTTATTGTTGTTATTGTTGTTATTGTTGTTATTGCTGTTATTGTTGTTATCGTTATCGCTATCGTTATCATTATCGTTATCGCCATCGCTATCGTTTTCGTTTTCGCTATCGTTATTCGTTATCGTTCTTGTTATTGTTATAATTTTAATCATTGCGGATCATTATAATAATTATTTTATAAAGTGAAACCTGTGAGGCCTCCAATATATGCAAAGCAGGCCTCGAAACCCCCCAATAAACCAGAATGTATTCACACATGTGCATTGTGGCACTATGTCAAGAGCACTGGGGTAAATATCCAAGTATAAGTTTCATGTGCCAACATCTACGTTTCCAATGTAACATATTCTCACAAATACGAGTTCGAGACGTGAAACAAACGTAACGTTTTGATCAACCATAATATATACACAATACGCATGACCACACCCTTGCATCACCCCCGTGCATAAGGCTGCAGCGACTCGTAGCACCACCCCCTTGCATAAGGCTGCAATGGCTGGGGACGTGGAGTGCATCAAGTCTCTCCTTGGCCGTGGCGCTGATGTGAATGCAAAGGATATTGGTCGCAGGACGCCCTTGCATTATGCTTCAAGGAATGGAGACGTGGAATCTTGCAAGGTTGTTCTTGACAGCGGCGCTGAGGTGGATGCAATGGACAATGGTGGCGGCACCCCTTTGCATTATGCTTCTATACATGGGCAAGTGGAGTGCCTCAAGGCTCTCCTTGAATGTGGAGCTGATGTGACAGCAAAGGATATTGGTGGCGGCACCCCTTTGCATGATGCTTCAAGGAATGGACACGTGGAGTGCGTCGAGACTCTCCTTGCCAACGGAGCTGGAATTGATGAAAAGGATGCTTCTGGCAGATCTCCTTCGGATTATGCTGCACAGAATGAACATGCGCAGTGCCTCAAGGCTTTCCTTGATAGTGGCGCTGAAGAATTGAGAAAGCAGTTAACGATAGCTACGACAATGAATGATGAGTTGAAGGTGCAAATGGCTTGCATGACAGGCCAGGAGGATGTCGTGTTTTCCCAAGATCTTGAAACTTTGGAGCTCTTGTTGGCAAATGTGGACCTGGAATGCCTTAGGAAGGCTATACTTGAGAAGCGTGTGCTGAGGGAGCATGATAGGGCACACCACGCGGCTTTGGAGTCAGCTTTAGTATGTGGAGTATGCCTATCTGCGCCTAAGAACACATTCCTAGATCCTTGCGGCCTTCTGCTTTGTCTAACTTGCTCAGAACAGATCCACTCTTGCCCGATCTGCCGCCAGCCAATATCAGAGAGGAGACGAGCCTTCCTCTAGTTAAATGGTAGTTGGAACTTGGAATTTGAAGTTCTAACTTGGAAGACTAACCCGGATCAGGGTACTACCGGGGGGTACTACTAAGCGCGCGCGGCAGCGCGGTGCCGCGTTGCCTTTTTGAGCCCCTGCACGTTTCGCGCAGTTTTTCAACCACCTGTGGGCGCAGCTCGCAGTTTTTGCGTTTTTTGCACTAAAAGCGCTGGCCAATTTGACATATGTGCGCTTCAAGCGCTGACCAATTTGGCAAGAAGTAGTATCCTGACCCCGGGTGTCGATCTTGTTCAGATCTCATCTACTTCTGCCCTATCTGCCTTAAGCCAATGTATGAGTATGTTTGTATGTACGTATGTTAATTCTCCCATGGAAGTGGATGCACCCAATACTCAAGGCTCCTTTACTTCTCCCATGGAAGTGGATGCCCCCAATACTCGGGGCTCCTTTACTTCTCCCATGGAAGTGGATGCCCCCAATACTTGGGGCTCCCTCACATTCACCCCTGAGGACCTGCAGGGCAATGTGAGACTAGATGGCCCTACCTAGTGAGCCGGTACCCTGCAGCGGGTAGGACAATTGCTAGTATAGTCTCACTCAAGCACCTCTTGGGTTGCATCTTTGCATTGGCCTATGCATTTGCATTTGCATCCTGTCTGTTTTTGTTACCTTTCCCTATCTTCATCTTGTTTGGTCATTTAAATGTATGTTATAGTCTAGGCTTGTTCAAAAGTCGTTGGATTCTAGAAGTTCTATTCTAGAAACAATATCAGGCCAGTAACATTCTAGAAATTCTATTCTAGAAACAATATCAGGCCAGTAACATTCTTAGACCACACAGTTACTATCCAACATGAGTGCTCGTGTGATGATTTGTTTTATGCATGGCCCATCATATTGTTAAAAGCCTTGACAAGGCAGATGTTAACCAGTTGATGATTTGTTCCATTCCGTTGGGCTAGTCAAGTAACATGGGTGTTTGGGGCATGCCCCAAGTCCCCTCTAGTACACAATGCACCCCCTCCCTAAATTCCCTGTTGCATGCATGGAATCCATGGATGTATCTAGAAGCCCAGGTTACATGACATGGTGTGGTACTCTGATGTTGGTGTGTGGAACAAATGTTCACTTGGATGCCTCTAGTCTCTATTTCCTAGCACCCTACTTGAGCACTTGGCACCTTGAATGAAACCTCATCCCCATGAGACAGTTCAGATTTGATTGGATGTCGTGTGTGCATTCGATATGAGTCTAGTATACAAAACACGCGGGAAACACTTGAATCCAGCGTTTGATATGACATACTCGCGGGGACTTGTAGCAGCGACATACAAAAATGGCCGAAGCCGCTTGGTATACATCAAAAATTAAAACTCTTCCACTGGACCCTGATCAGGTATTGTAGGCAGATGAATTAATGCATAATATAACATGAATTAATGTTTTCAATTCAAGGTGGGGGAGGCATGCCCCAAACAGGGGGTTCATGGGGTGAAATGCCTTTGTTACAACAATTTGTTGCACGGCCTTGTGCACAATCCTTAACGGCTTGTGACTGCACTCCGTTCTCATGAAAACACGTTTTGTTCACGTTTGCATTTCCTGGGAAATATTGTATTACTCCCGAAAACGGCGAGCAGCCAATTTGCTGACCGGAGCCATGTAACAATGTACAAGTATTTATGAGTGTGGCGTAGTACCGGTAGTGTTTATACTTCTCATGTTTACTCCTCCTGCAGGTGGTGGGCATCCCGAAGGATAAGACAGCAGACAGCCAGCCGCAAACTAATAACTACCTAGGTGATCATTAGTGTTTCTCTTGCCTTCAACCCTCCAAGGGTCGCAAGTCTCCCTTCAGGGATACTTGTTGCCTCTAAAAGTATAGATAGTGTCTATTCGTATAAGTAATAGTAAAGAGAAATAAAGAGAAGAAGAAAGGCTTACAGACCATGTAATCAATTTAAATATGTACAAGGACTGCAACACGAGTATTCGATTATGCACACATGTACACGCACATATACAATACGAATGTACCACTACAAAAACACACACCCTAAAAGAATGAATACCTACATATTGCAGACATCTACAAACACCTGCAGTTACCCCTTAAGTATCTATAGTATGTATTTATGTTACTTCGGAATTATTATACCCCTTTAAGATCTACAGCTTTTGAATTAATTGCCTTGAAGACTGGAGCCATGTAACCAACAGGCAGGCCCTACCAAACGGACCCCAGGGATTGCGTCCTGGGACGCACCCTAATTCGGTAGGTTGCGTCTTGGGACACACCCAAATCAGTAGGTTGCGTCCTGGGACGCTTTGATCTCTCCAGGCTGCGTCCCACTATCAACAGAACCCGTAGCCCACGGCAACAGAGTGGTGGTGGGCCAATCAACTGATGGGTGAGACGCAACCAAGATCCTGAACCTGCGTCTGCGACGCAACCAACATCTTGAACCTGCGTCCGGGACGCAACGGACCCTCCGCAACGGACGCTGCGTCCTGCACTACCCTGGTAACCAAGTGCAAGCTTAAAACCTGCAGTTTTTGATGCCTTCTAAAGGAAAACTGTGAATAAGAACATAGATGAAAAAAACTGTGTCCACCAAGCCTCTCTATCTACCCTAACTATTGGAAGCTACACCTAAACAGCACAAGCCTACCTCGCCCCCCCCCCCCTGGACAGTAACACACACACATGCATACCCGCCCACCCACCCATTTACACACTCAGCTATATGCCGGTGCATGAGTAGTAGGGAACAGCAATATGATATCAGATGATATCATGTCATCATATGATATCATATGATGCGGGCAGTCTGACTAGGCCAAAGTTACCATTTAAATACAAGGTCACATGATGCAATTTGCATGATATCATATGATATCATACTCGCCTTGAGTCAACATCATATGATATGCCGGTCCCTACTGAAGAAACCTAAGGATGCATACCGCATACTGTCAGCGTGAACTACTAGGACACGAGTGCCTTCTTGGTATCTGATCAGACAGTTCACGCTGACACATACGCACTCCCATGAAAACGGCTGCACCAGATTTATAATAGTCTCCTAAACTCTCCCCAACATCTCGTCGATGGTAGGCTTCAAGTCACCTGATTCATCCATCTCCAACACTATATCACATCCTCCCAACAACTCGCCCTGAACATACAACTGGATATAGGTGGGCCACTTGCTGTAGTCCTTGATTGGTCCCTACACATGAGGGCCTCAGGAATGAAGCGCTGATCAGCACACATGATAGATTGGGGCATGTCAGCATTTATACCCACTAGCTAGTGTTAGGTTTGGCCCAGGGGCAGTTAAAGTGTGCTGTCAAGAAGCTCCTAAGCGCATTTAAAAAAGAGAGGAACAGCACATGTGCCGTATTGGTGTGTGTGGTGTGTTTGGTGTGTGTGTTGTGGTGGTGTGGTGGTGGGGGGGGCATGCTTCTTTCAGCTACTCTTGCAACCCCTGGGCCTGGACATGTCTTTGAACTGTCTCAACCCATGGGATTCTGTACTCAGGAGTGTGGTGCAGAAGTGTTTATATTTCTCATGTTTACCCCATCCACAGACGGTGAGCAGCCGCTCTTACCACCCATGGGCTGTACTATGCCTGGAACCCATGAGCTAATTTCAGCCACTCCTGGGCTGCACCCCCTGGGCTGTACTATTGTACAGCCGCTCTTGCCACCCCTGGCCTGTGTTACTACTGTACTACTGTTCAACCCCTGGGCTGTACTATTGTACAGCCGCTCTTGCCACCCCTGGGCTGTGTTACTACTGTACTACTGTTCAACCCCTGGGCTGTACTATTGTGTCCCTGGGCTGTACTAGTGTACCCCAGGGCTGTACTAATGAACCCCTGAGCTGTACTAATGTGAACCCCCCAGGCTGTTCTAATGTACGCCTGGGATGCACTACTGTGCAACCCCAGGGCTGTACTAATGTATGCTTGGGCTGTACTACTGTGCAACCCCTGGGCTGTACCAATGTGGAAACCCGTGGGCTGTACTATTGCACACCTGGGCTGTACTTCTTTGCAACCACTGGGCTGTACTATTGTATGCCTGAGCTGTACTTCTGTGCAACCCCTGGGCTGTACTGCTGTGTAACCCCTGGGCTGCACTAATGTACACCTGGGCAGTACTTCTGTGCAACCCCTGGGCTGTACTGCTGTGCAACCCCTGGGTTGTACTAGTGTACGCCCGGGCTGTACTACTGTGCCCCTGGGTTGTACTAGTGTACGCCCGGGCTGTACTACTGTGCCCCTGGGCTGTACTACTGTGCCCCTGGGCTGCACTCGAGTAGCCTAGGAACCATGAGCTACTGTCCTAGACCGTAGAACTAAAGCAGCCCTCCACATCAGCAGAGCTTGTACTGCACACTGAGCGCACGGGTGCAGCGGCACTACTCCACAGCAGCAGAGCTTGTATTGCACGCGTACTACACATGTACTTCACATAATAAATGACATTGGTAGTGCTTGTACTGCACACGTCCAGCAATACTACTCCACGTCAGCAGTACGGCGAATGAGCTCCGCCACCTGTCGTTCCAGGGATGCACGCTGCTCCTCACTCTTTTGGAGGCGCGCCAGCTCAGCTTGACAGTCGCGCTGGATGGGCGCCACCAGAGCATTGATGTGGCTGACTGTGCTGCCAACCTGCATGGAGAACACAGAACGGAATGGAATCAGTGCTGATTATAATGCTTGCTTACTGCCATTATTGCCTTTTTGTTTTTGAGGATTTGTTGGAAGACCCCTCCCCGATGTTGTGGAACGGGCTTGTCTTGGGCCAACAATGACCTGTCGATAACAATGTAATGTAATGATAACGCCTGGTGGGGCGTGGTATTAAGGGAGCCCTGTCTTACGGCGGCTGGGAACGGGCTGCTACTTTACCTGGACAAAGCTACCATGGCGGTTGACAGCGACCGCAAGCACTTCAACGCGCCCGTGGGGATTCGAACCCGGCACCTACGTCGTTCAAGAAGCTCTGCCATTGAGCCATTTGTTGAACGGGGATACAATGTAATGTAATGTAATGCAAGAACAAGTTCATTCCTTTTGTGTTGATGAACTCGATATTGTTTTTTGAAAAACAAGTAACCACTTGCACACTTAGTGACTTAGCGTACCTTGTACTCCGTGAGTCGTACGTGGTTGCTGAGCTGGCATTCTAGGGACAATTCGTGAAAGACAATTCTGTCCGAGACTGGTCTCGAGCCTGCGACCTCCTATAGACTTGTCGATGCCTGTAAGGGTATTCTGTCCATGGAGTACCTCCACTTTGGAAAATAAAGGTCTTTCCAGTTCTGAACTGCAGTACTGCTGTACTACTTGTTACCAAACTGCGTTTTAAAAAAACAAGTCACGAAAGAACAAGTTCAACAACATTTTGTGTTGATGAACTATCTGCATTTTATGGACTATCTCCATTTGATGTATGTTGCAGTCCAGGGGTAGGAGAAATAGGCTAAAGGGACTTGCCCAACCATGACTTGCCAAACCGCGACTTTCACTTTCACTACTTTTACAATTACTTGTGAAGTCAATGCAGACTGACCTGTCTTTGATATGAATGCAAGTGCCAGGTTTCTATCATACCCCCCCCCCCCCCCCCCCCCCCCCCCCCCCCTTACACACCCACCCACCCACCCACACCCACCCTTTTCAACCTAGCTGACCCCTCTCAAAAGCAACCCACCTTGACATTAAGCTCCTTCTCCATCTCCTTCTGAGCAGCCTCAACAAAGAGTCCCAGGTTCTGGGCTACGGATTTCTTTATCTCAGCTCTCCTGCACACACACACCCAGGGTAATGCATAAATATCAATGAGGACTAGGGGTCAAGGGGGGGCAAGGAAAAATAAATCAATGCACACACACCCAGGAGAATGCATGAATATCAATGAGCACTCGGGGTCGAGGGGGGGGGGGCAAGGAAAACTATTTTGTACCGCATCTTCGATATGAACCGCGAGCACATGTCGATACGGTCGAAATCGTGTTGATCCACCCAGGCAGGGACGAGATACAGGGGTGGGGGTGTGGGGGTGGGGGTGTGTGTGGGGGTGGGGGTTGGGGGGTTGGGGTTGGGGGGTTGGGCGGGGTGGGTGGGTGGGGTGGGTGGGGGTGGGGGTGGGGGTTGGGGTTGGGGTTGGGTGGGTGGGTGGGGTGGGTGGGGGTGGGTGGGGGTGGGGGTGGGGTGGGTGGGGTTGTGGTTGTGGGGTTGGGGTTGTGGTTGTGGTTGTGGGGTTGTGGTTGGGGGGTTGGGGGGTTGGTAGGGGTGGGGGGTGGGGGTGGGGGGGTGGGGGGCTCGCTCGTGGTAATGCATTGATATCAATTCACACACTCAGGTAATGCGTCAATATCAATTCATACACACAGGTAATGCATCAATAACAATGAGCACTCGGGGTAATGCATTAATAGCAATGCACACACGGGGATATAGAAGGAAGGATGGGCCAATGGGATGTGGGAGAGTGCACTACCCAGCTTAGTGGAAGCATGGGGACTGATGCGCCAGCGGAGGGGGGAGGAAGAGAGAAGGATGGGCAAACTGCCTAGAAGGGAGCTGCCTAAAAGCTGCTACAGGGAGCTAAAAAGAACGCTGTGTGCTGAGCCTGATACCCAGCTTAGTGGAAGATTGTGGAGTGAGACGGAAGAGGAATGGGGTGGGGTGGGGTGGGGGATGGAGATGGAAAGATAGGCCAATGGGATGTGGTACAGTGCACTACCCAGCTTAGTGGAAGATTTGGGACTGAGACGTAACGGGGAGGGGGGAGAGGGGAGGAAGAGGGGAGGGGGGGCAAACTGCATAGAAGGGAGCTGGGAGCTGATTAGAAGCTGCTGAAGGGGAAACAAAAAGGGAAACAGGCAAGGGAAACAGAAAAGGGAGCCCAGAACAGAAACAGTGCTGTGTGGGGAGCCCAATATCGACCGCAGTGGAAGATTGAGGAGTGAGATGTAGGGGGGGGGGGAGGAAGAGGGGCGGATGAGCAAACTGCATGGAAGGGAGCTGGAAGCTGCTTAGAAGCTGCTGAAGGGAGCCAGAAAGGGAAACAAGAAAGGGAAACAGACAAGGGAGCCCAGAACAGAAACAGTGCTGTGTGGGGAGCCCAATACTGACCGTAGTGGAAGATTGAGGAGTGAGATGTAGGGGGAGGGGGGGAGGGGGGGAGGGAGAGGGGAGGAAGAGAGCTGGGAGCTGCCTAGAAGCTGCTAAAGGGGAGCCAACAAGAAAAATGGAAGGAAAACAGAAAAGGGGAATAAAAACATAACAGTGATGTGTGCGGAGCCCAATACCCAGCTCAATGGAAGATTGAGGAGATAGGGGGAGGGGGAGGAAGAGGGGAGGATGGGACAACTGCATAGAAGGGAGCTGGGAGCTGCCTAGAAGCTGCTGAAGGGGAGCCAAAAAGGGAACAGTGCTGTGTGCGGGGCCCAATACCCACCGTAGTGGAAGATTGAGGAGTGAGATGTAGGGGGAGGGGGGAGGAAGAGGGGAGGATGGGCAAACTGCATGGAAGGGAGCTGGGAGCTACCTAGAAGCTGCTAAAGGGGAGCCAAAAAAGGGAACAAGAAAGGGAAACAGGCAAGGGAGCCCAAAACAGAAACCGGTACTGTGTGGGGAGCCCAATACCCACCTAAGCGGAAGATTGAGGAGTGAGACGTAAGAGGCGAGTCCCGCAATTAGAAGGATGAGTGTCTCCTCAAACGCGTTGTTGATCAGCGCATCAAGCACCAGGGCAGTGGCAGGCCCACCTTCAAACAATGGTCCAGGGTGTTTGTGTTTGGTGCATTGGTATGTTGGTTGGGTGGTCGGTTGGATGGTTGGTTTATTGGTTGGTATGTTGGTTGGTTGGTTGGTTGAAACTGGGCCTAACTCAATATGGGATGCTCCCTTAGCTTTGAGCAAACTTATAACTATAACAACTGACTTATAACTGTAACAACTGACTTATAACAGTAACAACTGACGTATAACTGTAATAGCTGACTTACAAATGTAACAACTGACTTATAACAGTAACAACTGACGTATAACTGTAACAACTGACCCACCCACCCAACTGCCTGCCAATCAACCTAAACTTAGCTGTGATACCTGCGCACCCTGTATGTATGTATAATGTGGGGTGGTCTGTATGTAGTGGGGTAGTGGGGTGTATGTATGTACATGTGGGTTGGTCTGATTGTAGTGGGCAGTGGGGTGTATGTATGTATAATGTGGGGTGTATGTATGCAGTGGGGTAGTGGGGTGTATGTATGTGCAAGTGTGAGGTATGCATATAGTGGGGTGGTATGTATGTAGTGGGATAGTGGGCACATCCACGCATTCACCCCCCCCCCCAACCCCCCCCACACACACATCCAACCCACCCCGTCCGTCCCCCCGCCCCCCCCCCACCCCCCCACACACAACACACACAAGTCGCATCACCAAACCTGCAGAAGCCGCATCTTTTTTGCTCCCAGTACGGTTACCCTCCAGCCCCCCACCAACACCCAACGAGCAGCACAACCTTGTGTGCATCCGGCAGCTGTTGTGCTTCACTAACGGGTTACCCCCTCCAGCCCCCCCAGTCACTCCCACCACACTCCCCGACTGCTACTATTCATAGGCCCCACCCCGCAGCAACCTTCTCCGCAGCTGTGGTGCGCACTACGTGTACCCCCAGCCCCCCCAACCACCACTCTCCCCACCACACCACCCACAGCACACACCACGGTCAGCGTCAGCTGTGGTGCGCACTACGGTGACCCTCCAGCCCCCCCACGCACCACTTCTACTCTCCCACCACCAACACACACTGCACATCATCACCCACCTTCATCCTCAGCTTTTTTTTTTCTCACTACTGTGTACCCTCCATCCCTCCCCCCCCCCCCCCCCCGCCCCCCCCCCCCTCACACGACACCACACCCACACACACCACACTTTCAATCAGCCCAACGCTTCAAATCAGTAGCTTTGGTGTGCACCCCCATTCCCCCACCCGCCCCCCCACCCCCCCCCTCCCCCCCACACACACACATCCTCTCCACCCAGCACCCCCCCATCCCACCCCACAAGCAGCTCAGCCGCATCCCCCCCCCCCCCCCCCCCCCCCCCCGGCACCCCCCCACCCACCCACACGCATCAGCACCAACCTGCAGCAGTAGCTGTGGTGCGCACTACGGTGTCCCGCAGCTCATCGTCTAGCTTGACAGATACCGCCTTGGCATCCATAAGCGACACCAGGGAGGCTGATGAGGAGGCAACAGAGACGGGCGCAATCACGGCTCCAGGCTCTACAGGTGGGCGGGGTGGTGGTGATGATGGTGGTGGGGTGGGGAGGGTGGGGGGTGCTGGTGGTGTGTGGGGGGGAGGGGGCATGATTGAGAATAATGCTTTGATATAGCAATTAGAGGCACCAGCGAGGATGATGAGGAGGCAACAGAGACGGGCGCAATCACCGCTCCAGGCTCTACAGGTGGGCGGGGTGGTGGTGGTGGTGTGGGGCATGGGTGCTGGTGGTGTGTGTGTGGGGGGGGTGGGGGGGGTGGGGGGGCATGATTGAGGAGAACGCTTTGATATAGCAATTAGAGACACCAGCGAGGCTGATGAGGAGGCAGCAGGTATGGGCCAATCACCGCTCCAGGCTCTACAGGAAAAGGAGGGAGGAGTGTGTGTGGGTGGGGATGGGGGTGGGCTGGGCAGAATGGATGTGTGGGTGGAAAAGGAGGTGGGTGGGGATGGGGGTGGGTGGGTGGAAATGGGGGTGGGTGGGGATGGGTGTGTTCACTCCTGGCTGCAGGCTCTGAGCACACAGCATGGACTTGACATGTAACCTTTGCTATTGCAAGTAGGTGGGCGGGGCAGGATGGGGGTGGGGGGCACTCACAGATTCTACAGACACAGAAGGGGGAACAATGATTGTGAAGAACTCTTTGAGTATTTGTAATAGTGTTTTGAGATTTAGTACATATTATTACACATTAATATATATATATACTAATGAAGCAATTAGCAATATGCATCATTATAACATATTTTTATACATATACTAATGAAGCAATTAGCAATATGTATCATTGTAACATATTTATATATATACTAATGAAGCATTTAGCAATATGCATCATTATAACATATTTTCATATATATACTAATGAAGCAATTAGCAATATGTATCATTGTAACATATTTATATATATACTAATGAAGCAATTAGCAATATGCATCATTATAACATATTTGTATATATATACTAATGAAGCAATTAGCAATATGTATCATTGTAACATATTTATATATATACTAATGAAGCAATTAGCAATTTTGTATCATTATAATATATTTATATACATTAATGAAGCAATCAGCGATACCAGGGAAGCTGACGAGGAGGCGACAGAGATAGGCACACTCACGGCTCCAGGATCTACACACACGACGGGGGGAAACTTTGTTTTCAGCCAGACTACATACATTCAAGCAAATCCAATTCAAGAACAAGAAGATGACAAGAAATCAATCATGCACACCAGTCACAGGACCAAGCCAAGCCAAGCCAAGCCAATTCAAGAACAAGAAGATGACAAGAAATCAATCATGCACACCAGTCACAGGACCAAACCAAGCCAAACCAAGCCAATTCGAGAACAAGAAGAAAACAAGGGAACAATCACGCACACCAGTCACAGGACCAAACCGAGCCAAGCCAATTCAATTCAAGAACAATATTAGACAAGGAAACAATCATGCAAACCAGTCACAGGACCAAAACAAGCCAATTCAAGAACAAGAAAGAAAAAAACAAACGATCACAGTACCAAGCCAAGCCAAGCGAAGCCAATTCTAGAACAAGAAAAAAACAATAAAACGATCATTCGCACCAGACACTGGAGCTCCCGCTTCTAGCAACGCTTGTCTCCTGCCCTCAATGAACGTCGTGTAGTAGCTTATCTGGCTGTCACAATTAGAGGCAAGCCAATTTGTGTGGTCTGCAGTCACCAGCCTGGCAGCTTCCACTGCTGCCTTCAACGCTGACTCACCCTTCCTATTTGTCGTGGCGGGGTCTCCGCCGTTGTTCCCCAACACGTACTTACTCACGCTGGCCAGGTTGCTCACCTACGCAGCATACATGCTAGGGTGTGTTTACGTGGGGTGGGAAGGGGTGGGAAGGGGTGTATGGGTGGGAAGTGGTGGGAAGTGGTGGGAAGGGGTGTATGGGTGGGAAGTGGTGGGAAGGGTGGATGGGTGGGAAGGGGTGGAATGGGTGTATGGATGGGAAGTGTGGGAAGTGGTGGGAAGGGGTGTATGGGTGGGGAAGGGTGGAATGGGTGTATTGGTGGAATTAGGTGGGAGTGTGGGAATGGTGTGAATTGGTGTATGGTGGGAAGTGGGTGGGAGGGGTGGGGAAGGGGTGTGAAAGGGTTAATGGGTGGGAAAGGGTGGTAATGGTTGGGAATGTGGTTATGTATGGGAAGTTTTTGGGAATTGGTGGTAGGGGGGTAATGGGTTGGAAAGTGGGTGGATTTGTGGAAATGGTTGTATTTTTGTGTAATTGGTTGTAAAGTGGTTTATTTTTTAAATTTGTGGTCACGTTTGTGGGCAGTTGTGTTGTGCAAGTGTGTGGTGTCAATGGGTTGTTGTGTTGGCCCGTGTGGCCGTGGCGGGCCGGTGTTGGCCGGGTTTGTCTGGGTGCCCGTGGTGGCCGGCCGTGTCTTGGGGGGCCCCGTGCTGTACGGGGTGGGCCTCCGGGGGTCCGTGGTGTCTGGTGTGCCCTGGTGTGCCCCGTGCGTGGGCCGGGTTAGATCTAGGGTGTGGGCCGTTGGTGGCCGGTGTCTGGGTGGGCCGTGGTGGGCCGGGGTGTATGAGGTGGGCCGCGGTGGCCGGAGGTGACGCCCCGGGTGGGCCCGGGGTGTCTGGTGGGCCGGGGGTGGGGCCTGGGGTCTGGGTGGCCCGTGTGGGCCGGGGGCGTCTGGGTGGGCCGGGGGTGTGCAGGGGGTGGGCCGGGGTGTCTGGTCCCGGCCTGGGGTGGGGCAGGGGTGGGCCGGGGTGTCTGGTGGGACTGGTGGGCAGTGGTGTCGTGGGTGGGCCGGGGTGGACTGGGTGGCCGGAGGTGTCTGGGTGGGCCGCGGTTGGGCCGGGGTGTCTGGTGTTGGGACGTGGTGGGCCGGCGTGGGACTGGGGTGGGAAGTGGTGGGCCGGGGTGTTGGGTTGGGCAAGTGGGTGGGAATGGGTGTATGTGGTGGGAGGGTGGGACGTTGTTGGGAACTGGGGTGTATGGGTGGGCCTTGCTGGCCTGGTTGTTGCATGGGTGGGCCGGGGTGTCTTGGGTGGTCCCTGTTGGCCGTGTGGTGCCGGGGTGTACTGTGTGGTTGGCCGTGGTGGGCCGGGGTGTCTGGTTGTGACGTGGGTGGGACCGGGGTGTCTTGGTTGGCCTAGGGTGGGCCGGAGGTGCGCCCGGGGTGGGCCGTGCCTGTCTGGGTGGCAGTGGTGGGAACGGGTTGTCTCGGTTGCCCGTGGTGGAAGGGGCGTATGGATGGGCCGGGTGGGACAGGGGTGGTAAGGGTCCTAATGGGGTGGGACTTTGTGGGAAGGGATGTTGGGTGTGAGGGGTGGGAGGGCTTATGAAGAGGGGTGGGAAGGGGTTTATGGTGGAAGCGGTGGAAGGTATGGGAACTGGATGTCGTGGGTGATTTGTGGGAACGTGGTGGGCAGGGGTGTATGGTTAGGGCAGTGGGTGGACGGTGGTGTATGGGTGAGGTCGATGGTGGCAGCCGAGGGTGTCCTTGGTGGGCCGGGGTGTATGGGTTGGGACTTGGGGGGACGGGTGGTCTGTATTGGCGCCGGGGTGGTCCGGGGTGTCTGGG
>JACBWV010000673.1:4234683-4279003 GCA_013435795.1 Chlamydomonas sp. ICE-L
GTGGCTCCTTTGGAACATTCTTCCGTGGCTACACTGGATGGCCTACAGGGTCTCCTTACAGAGACGGTGCCTCGGTGCAACGCACACAAAAAATAAAAAACGTCTCCTGGCCCCCACCTGTATTAGGGACAAACTTATTCAAAAATACGCATTCGATGCCTGTCTCCAGCCCCCCATGACCCGACATGTAGAGGAGGAAAGCGCACCCCCCCCTCAGCAAGGCCAGCCCACAAACCCGGCCCTCAGCACTATCCTACCATACATTGAGAAACAAATCTCAAGCCACTGCCAAGTGCACGCCATCAATGCCTACCTCGGTGGACCACATGTCAACACAGGGGAAATTATCAAATTTGGGGAGAGACATCACCAAATACTCAAAGCAACCCGTAGCAACCTGGGTGTTAGGCCGCTTCACTTCACCCCAGCGGGAAATTTTTCAAATTTGCTGATGCAGGCCTACATGCACACTGAATGCCCCCAGATGGGCATACTCCACCAAATTGCACAACCCGATTATAACCCTGAACACACCAATCCCCACAACCTTTCCTCTGATGAGTCCTACAACTTTGGAATCCTACCTGGTAGCAGCAAAAAACAAATCCTGGAACGTCTACAAGGACATAATAAATGTATCTTGCACTTTACCACCCCCCACCCAACCGCATATGGACATGCCGGCTGCCTCAAACAATACCATAACACCTGGTATTGGATAGACTCAGAAAACCTCTCGCCTATCCCCTTGGACTCCACACCGGGCGCCTGGCAGGCCATATATGGGCAAATCCTCATCCTTAAAGATGAGAGCGCATGAGGTTTTTGGACCCCCAATTCCAGCTTGGAAATGCGTCGGCTGTTACCAAAGATACAACCCCTCCGAACTCAATGCCTACGCTAACCAACATGGAATATACCATGATGGAGGACACCAGCTCACCCCAACGCACCTCCCCCCCAAACACACGAATGGACTGCGACATGGGAGATGTTGCCTTAGACCCAACCCTGAGTGCTATCCTACCATACATTGAGAAACAAATTCGATGCCACTGCCAAGTGCACGCCATCAATGCCTACCTCGGTGGACCATATGTCGACACAGAAAAAATATTCAAATTTGGGGGAGAGACATCACTGGATACTCAAGGCAACCCGTAATGACCTGTGTGTTTGGCCGAACCACTTCATCCCTCGCAGGGGGAATTTTACTAGTATGCTGATGCAGGCCTACATGCACACCGAATGCCCCCAGATGGGAATACTTCACCGAATCGTACAACCTGATTATAATCCGGAACACCCAAACCCGCACGACCTTATCCATGATGAACCCTACAACCTTGGGATCCTACCTGGCAGTAGCAAAGACCAAATCCTCCAACGTCTGCAAGGACACAGTAAATGTATCTTGCACTTTACCACCCCCCTCCCAATCGCCTATAAACATGCTGGTTGTCTAAAAAAATAACATAACATCTGGTATTGGATAGACTCAGAAAACCTCTCGCCAATCCCCTTGGACTCCACACCGGGAGCCTGGCAGGCCCTATATGGGAACATCTTCATCCTTAAAAAAGAGAGCGCAGACATGAGATTTTTGGACCCCCCAATACCATCTTGACGTTGCGACGATGGATACTATAGACACAACCCCTACTACAACTCCTACAAAACCCATGCCTTCACAACCCAACATAGAAGATACCATGATGAAGGACGCCAGCCCGCCCGATCGCACATCCCCCCCCAACACGCAAAAGGACTGCGATACAGGAGATGCTGCCCCTTCAACTGTCACCAACCTGAAAAAAACGTGGTACCACAGAGCACCCCCCCCACCACAAAAAATATCAGGCACCCCAACAAGCATCTGAAACACTCGCAAAACCTGGGCCCCAACATTAAACTCAAACAAACAGCAATCCACAACTTTTTTCCCCCCACCTCTACCACCACCAATTCCAAGGGAGCCCCCCCCCCCCAACAGGCTAAGAAGCTCAAACAAACATGCTTTAAACCAACCATTCCTTTTACCCCTAAGGATAATGGACCTGCCCAACCCCCAACCCACCCACCATGCCCAGTCACCCCAAGACTACTACATGGATAACATACATTTTCTACTCCTCAACTGCAGAGGGTTGAGGAGCTCCTGGGAGCTAATTCTCAATCACATCCTAGACCACAAACCTGATGTGGCTATTCTTACAGAAACCAAACTGCTCTCCTGCCTCTCCTTCATTCAATTCATCAAGAAGGAACTCCCCCAATACTCCCTTCACCACAGTAGTGTGGCCAAAACCCCGGACAACAACCACGGTAAAGGAGGGGTCATAATCCTCACCCACAAGCAATTAGGCCCCCCCCGTCCACCATGAAGTCAATGCAGACCTGGCTGGTTGCCTGGTGCACATCACCTTCGGCTCAACCACCCCAACTCCTACACACATCATAGGCGTCTACATGCCCCACGACCAACCCCAGCAACGGCAAGCCGCCTATACATACATCGGGACTCACACCAAAAAGCCCAATCACACCACACTCTGTGGAGGGGATTGGAATGCAACCCTCTTTCCCTCAGATAGATCTACCCACGCCACTTCCCACACAGACCAACATCACATATCTATGTGCTCCCAACTCAACCTCCACCCCACCAACCCTTCCACTAGAGCACCCACCTTCCATTGCTACCAGGAAGGCAACCTCGAGCACCACAGCAGAATCGATGACATCCTCATCTCCCCTTGCCCCAACCCCCTTCACCCCCATATTAGTGAAAAGACCAGGGAGGTCGGAGGATACCTAGACCATATGGCCCTTCACCAAATTATCCCCCCTATTTACATTCCCATACCCCTGACATTGACTGACACCCCCCCTCCTAGACCCCAACAACTACACCCCCCCCACCCAGGCCTCCATGAACGCCACTAGAAAGGCCATTGAAGAAACGCACACTACCTTCTTCATGGAACACACCCAAACCATCAGGGACTGGTGGGACCAGGCCACCAACCTCATAGGAGACAATTCCCTCCCATCCCACCTCCACCAAGTCAAACACACTCTCCTTGCAAAAGGATTAGACCTCGACCATCTCAGCAACCAGATTATGGAACCTATTAGGATGGCCCTCACCACTATGTTTGAAACCTGCCCTACCAGGAACCAAATCCCAGGGCACTTCCTTGACAGAAAGAAGAGCAAAGCCCGCGCCAAAATCAACTCTCATATCCAACAACTTAAGACGTACAGGAAACTCCTAACCACCGACCCCAACTCCTACCACACCGCCCATTCTACTCTCCTAGAAACATGCCATAACCATCCTACCACCCTCACCCATATCCAGCTTGCCTCAGACCATGCCTCACTCTTGGCTGCAATCAATATATCCCTCGATGAGGCCCTCCCTGCCCTCCGGAGAATTCTCACAAACAGCAGACAAACAGCTACCGCCACTGGCAAAGCAGCCTTCATGACCCAACTATCCAACAAACCTAAACAAGCCCACAGAAACATCTTCAAAACCTCTGATATTCCGACGTCACCCCAGACCCTCCAAGACCCCACCACTGGCCAACACAAAACGTCCACTAATGACCTCCTGGACATCTTGGGGGAGCACATGGGACACTTGATGGCCCCCCCTCACCACACGTGCACCGGCAAATACTTACCCCAGGACAGACAGACCGCCCCCCCCCTCCATGGGCCTCCCTGCTAGACACATTCTCCCTAGAAACCAAGGCCCAACCCCACCAACACTCCAACCCCATCCTACCCTACCTCATGGAGTTCTCTAATTACCAAACATGCATCCAACACGTAGCAAAAAGCAAACAAGCTGGCCCAGACGGAATCCCCAATGAACTACTAACCTGCCTCCCCTGGTCTTGGCACCACACCATACATAAAATGTTTGGGCTTATGTGGATCACCGGCTACACCCCCATTTGCTGGAAGACCTCCAACACCATCATGCTTTACAAGAAAGGAGACCCCCACCC
The DNA here is from genome assembly GCA_013435795.1 of Chlamydomonas sp. ICE-L. Taxonomy (NCBI): domain Eukaryota; kingdom Viridiplantae; phylum Chlorophyta; class Chlorophyceae; order Chlamydomonadales; family Chlamydomonadaceae; genus Chlamydomonas; species Chlamydomonas sp. ICE-L. The sequence goes on from JACBWV010000673.1 coordinate 4,238,706, forward strand.
AAGCCAACCACTACAGACCTATTGGCCTCAACAACACGATGGGTAAATTGTGTACTAACATGGTTACAACAGTGATGTCCAAATACTTGGACCAATACCAAGTCCTCAGTGACTCCCAAGAGGGATTCAGACAGAACAGAAGCACCCATAGACAGCTCACCCACCTCCTACATGACATCGAGGATGCGGCCCACTCAAAAAGAGACCTGTTTGCTGCCTACTTTGACTTCTCATCTGCCTTTAATATGGTGGACCATGACAAGCTGCTCCAAACTATGTATGACCTTGGAATCCCGGTAGATGTCATTGAAACAGTGAAAGGAATTTACAACGGGGCTACTACCCACATGTACCTCAACAACACTCAAGGCAAACCAATTCAAATCACAAGAGGCACCATCCAAGGTGACACCCTCTCCCCCCTACTCTTCATCATCTTCATCGAACATCTCCTCAGATGGCTACAAGCCGGGGGCAGAGGATACAAGCAAGGCATTACCTCAACATCCAATAAAACAGGTAGCCTAGGATATGCTGATGACACCAGTGTGGTCACTAACACAGCAGACAACCTCAAGGTAAAATGCCTTAAAGTGCAACAATTCAGTACTTGGTCTGGGATTCCTCTTAACGGGGGTAAATGCATGATCACTGGCATATTGCATGGCTCCCACCCCAAGGATCCCACCAACCACAAGGCCCTAACCAAACTTCTCCACAACACCATCCTCATTAACGACACATGGGCTACATACCTTCCCCCAAATGAACCATACAAGTATCTAGGGGTGCCGGTTAGCCTCACCCTAAACTGGAGACCCCTCATGAAACAAGCCTTGGCCCTCATACATAGTAAAGGACACCAAATCCTCACCACTGCCAAACCAAAAGGCGCCACCCCTCTCCAATGTCTCAGACTCATCACCACGTGTATTAAGCCTGCCATCACCTACCCTATGACCGTAGCACCCTACAGCTACTCGGATATAGGCATCTTAGACAAGGCCTTATGGACCCTGGCTAAAAAATGCTGTGACCTACACCCCTCATTCCCAACTGCTAGTGTCTGCCTCCCCTTGGGACAGGCAGGATTGGGTATCCCCTCCCTAATGGTGGACTATGCTCAAACTACAGCAGCCCACCTCACTAGGTCCCTCAACGACACGGGGAAACTGGGCAGGCTCACTACAGCCCTCCTCCACAAAGAAGCTACTATGCTCCAGGGTATGGATCCTCTTACCTTGCCCAGCCACACACTTCAATACTTTACCTTGGCCAGGCAAATGCACATCCTCAAAAGAGCCTCCATCCAAATCCATATGGAGGATGAAACCCTACTCAACCCCCTTCAAGACTCCCTCCCGGACTTACCCCAACACACCATTCCCCCCAACCTTCTCAAAACCCTCATCCCCTTGGGCATTACTTCCTTAGCTGACATTGTGAGCCCTGATGGGACCACAATCATCCCATCCAATACCCTCTCGCACACCTATGGCACCAGAGTCTCCACTAGGCATAAAGTTGCCCTCAACAGACTCAGCCTACACCTGTGCTCTCCACCCCCACCTGGAAGCCCACCTCAACCCTACTCCTGCCACAGCCCCCTGCCCTTGGCATCGAGGACCCTCCCCATACACCTACGCATTCCCCAACGGCACATTACCAAGTTCTCCACATATACTATCAGCCACCACCTTAACAACTAAGACACCGCCCCCATACTGCCGACCCTTGACCCCCAGTGCCGGCATCCTTACCCCAACCACAACACAGCCCCCCACGCATAATACCGAGGAGATCCCTGCCTCCAATGCACACATGTGGTGGGCCAGAGAGTCCTATCTTCACCCCACCAAGTATGCTCAAGCCTGGAGCACTGACCCCAAGATTGCTTGGACTGCCAGAATGCAATTCATCAGAAATGACACCCACAAATGTACTGACGCCTCCTACTATAAACACCACACCATCCGTAAGAACAGCTCCCCCGACGACCTGGTGCATGCTGTCTCTACCCCAGACCTTCTTGCTCCCCCAACCCCAGCCAAGCTCCTCCACCTCCTATATGGAAACCAGCACAGCCTGACCCACCTCCTGGGCTTCAGAGCCCAAAAGAGGAAGGCTAACGAACCTCGAGAAACCCCCCATCACAGATATTGGAGGGTCCAGAAAGCCCCATGCACCATTCTCTGCCACCATCTCCCTTGTTACATATCTGCTGGCCTCCCCGTGCATTCCCACACCTACTCCTCTGCCACCTCCATTGTGGTCACTTGGTCCCCCGTCCATCTCACAGAGGAACAAATTACCCTGCTGGTTGGCCCCACCAGATTTCAGGAACTCCTCCATGCCTACAACACTGAAACTACCCCCAAAGCCCCCTCCCCCTCCATTCCACCCAGACAAGACCTCCACCTCACTAACCTCCAACAACAAGGACAGTGGGCGGAGGGAGGAGAGTTTGATGCCAAATGGTATAGCGAACTCAGGCAAAACCTCATCATTAACACGGCAGACCACCACCCAGACTGGGATATCCACCCCCCCGGCAAATACCACATACAGGCTGGTACACTGAATGACAGGTACCACCACCTCCCTCCCCAACTCAACAACGGAGACACCACCTACATCTACTCACCAACAGGCCAATGTGTCGGTCATATACCCCTCTCCCAACTCCACCTCCTCCACCACAGATACCATACCACCAAGGCACACTCTCCCCACCTCTGGACCCTCCACAGCACAGGAACCTTCGCTGGAGACGTAGCCACCCTCCTATCACAGCACAAAGACACTACCATCTCCAATGTCTCCCCTGCCATACACAAAGCTATGTCCACCCTGGGGATGACAACGGACCTTGACACATCACCCCTCCTAATGAGTCCCCACCTCCCCATGGGCAACACCCCCACCCCCATTGGCCAACTGTTTGGCTTAGGACCCCACTGCTACACCCAACCTTGGTACGGGGGAAACACACACCTCACCAGCCAGAACCCTGAAGAGGCCCACAAGGCTGTTCGATGGGCACTAGGCAGTGCCATACAAGCTCACACCCTTGATATTCCCGCGTGCACCATTCTCTTGGTCCCACACAAACCCACATATGCCCATAACGCCCTCCTAAATCACCCATGGGCTATGGAACTAGCCACTCTGCCTCCCAAGGCCAAACCCCTCACCCCCTCCCTAATCTGGACGGGGGGAAAACTCAACCCTGCCAAGAGACACAGAGGAACCTACAAACTCATTGCCATCTCAAACCCAGCTGGCCATGCCAAGTACCTCCACAACCCACCCACCACATGGGCCCAAACCATGAGGGACATGGGGGCCACTTCCATCCCGCGACCAGGTCCCCCCCCCTCCCAACTGGGCCTTCCTACCACCCACCTACCCAAGGCACTTAGCTCCCTCCTTAAGACCTGGGCACAACAACCCACCCCCATGCAGATAGACCCCACACCCATAACACCCCCCGTGCTCCCGTGCACACATGCTATCCTACAAGCACCAGGCCTCGCTCTATACACAGATGGAAGTGCCATCATAGACAAAGACGGCGTCCTCCGCCTAGGGGCAGGCGTATACTCCCCCAGGGCCGCTTCACGTTCCCTCCGCATAGACCCGGACAGGGCATCACTGCCGACATCAATCGCGCCGAACTCGTGGCAATCCAACAAGCACTCATACACTCCGAAATAGATGAAGAACTCACCATCTACTCCGACAGCTTATGTTCCTTGCAGCTTATTAACCTGCACATTTACCATCCCAGCAGGACCCGGGAAAACAAACACCGTGACCTCCTGCAAGACATCGCCATCCACATTATCAACAGACACAACGCTGCTGCTACCACGCGCCTGCTTAAGGTCCGATCTCACTCAGGAATCATAGGGAATGAAGAGGCAGACACGCTCGCGAAAGAAGCGACGACAGGATACAATGTAATTGGGCCAGTTAAAACAGGGGAACATGCGCACCTCAATATGCACTGGCCGTCTGTCCAGCCCCCCAAATCTATTAATGGGGACCAGCCCCCCCGGCACCCGGCCAACAATCTCACCAAGGGTATCAAGGCTTACCTCCCCACCCCCCTGCACACCGGGCATGCCAACACCACGGGCATATACTCCTCCATGTGGGAGCAAGCCAACCCCTTCCTCCTCCCTCAGGCTAGTAATCGTTTCTGGCAATCCACCGACATGAAATGGTGGCAAAAAATACAAATCCACAAGGCTCGGTGGGGACGCTTATGGACTAGGAAATTGGCGTACAGATACAAACGCCCCTATGGTACTAGCACTAGCCCCCCCTCTGATGATAACTGCCCTCTTTGTCGCAAAGCACAGGACGGAGCTGGCCATATTCTTGCTGGGTGCAGCCACCCTGTCTTCAAAGGAATCTTTATTAACAGACATAATAAGTCCAACTCATCCAAAAGGCAGTAGCCAAAGGAGCTCTGGGGGCTCTCCCCATGTACATGGATGCAGGCACTTGTGAAGCGACCTCCGACATTCCCACAAGACCCCCAGCCACCCTCAAACCCCCTGATCTTCCCCAAGCCACATGGGATAAATACAGGCCTGATCTCCTCCTCATTGACGACGAATCCATACCAAGAAAAGCCTACCTAGTTGAACTGGGCTACTGCTCAGACACTAACCACCAAATCAAATTCCAGGAAAAGAGCGTTCAGCATAAGGAGCTCCAACGTATCCTTCAACAACAAGGATTCCTTGTACACTACCTAGTCTTCACCATAGGTACCACTGGTACCATACCAATCCCAACTATTACCAATCTCTCCACCTTAGGGATCAGTCGCGAACACGTAGGCAAACTCATCTCTAAGCTGCACAGAGAATCTACCGCCTCCTGTACCAGCATTCTTGCCACACGTCGCATGAAGGAGTCCCTCCCGCCTGGAGGGTGACACTTACTATGTCTGCCATGGTGACTTTCCCCAGCTGCGGCGTACGGGAGGGTCCCCTTAGCACTACGCCCCTCCAGGCGTTATCATTTTTTTATGGGCTTGGAATGCTCCCATCTCCTTGCCACTTAGTCCAAAGGGTTAGCTTCCCGGTCTGGATGGGGAACTCTATGTTTAGCTTGGGTGAGTGGGTGCGTGCATGGAAGTGAGTGGGCTGTAAATTAGGGGTACTGCTGGGTACTGTTATCTTTGGGGTTTGCAACTTTTGCGAAACCGAAAACATACAGGATCTGTTTAGTTTTTCTTGGCCACTCGTGTTTCATGTTTTTTTAGAAACTGAAATTTGAACTTGAATTTATTTACTAAGACTCCAGCATGAATCCTGATTCCTTTGAAGGATAGAAATATCTAGTCCATTTTATCTTAAAATGTTTAGCTTTCCGGAGTGATATAACTGAAACGGCACAGGGAATGGACTGAAGGGTCGCAATAGCTTACAGGTGCGAGATAGCAAGCCGGCGGGAAAGCACGGCATAAGAAGAAGATGGCGACAGTACATCAGGGTACTGACGCCGCTGGGTGCAGGCCCTATCGGGCAGAGGCACTACAGCGTATGCAGCCAGGCGGGAAGCCTGGTGCTCTAGGACACTCTAGCAGGACCGGGAGAACCGGTCAATAACAAAATGTGATAAGAATCGCACAATTAAATTATCATTCCATATGAGATTGTGATTTAATTACATTGTTGAATTTATTTATTACCGGTACTATAGCACGAACTCAGGGCCCCCGTTGGTAAAACGATTGATTAGGTTCAGTCCATCAATGCATTTTCTTGTTAGCCCTTCCTGTCACGGTTGGGCAAGTCCCTTTTGCCGAGTTGGCCTACCTCTAGACTGTAATATACATACACGTACACAATTACACATTACATTACATTACATTACATTACATTACATTACATTACATTACATTACATTACATTACATTACATTACATGTTAAAGTCTACTTGACACCGCGAGGGTGTATGAGACTCAGTGCTTTAAACAAAAAGAAAAAGCACCCAAAAAGCAAAAAACCCCATTACATCAGGGGTGTGTCGAGGACAAACAAACCAAACTCCCAACCACCGTTTTGGTGGCGTAGGTATTAAACCCCTTAGAGCCGGACCCAGATCTCAACCACTTACAGTGGCGGAGGTAAGAAGCTAACAAATGAGAAGTCACAAGAAGAAGAAAAAAAGGGATGATAAATTACGGTGCCACTAAGCAGTCCAGGGCTTCCTGTCTTGCTCTTCTACAAGTAGAAAGATAGTCGGCTAGGTTGCTCCAAAAAGACTTAGTGCCATTTCCATTCATAAAGGTTCTGAATGTGGAATCGCAGAATTCCACATTCCATACGGTTAAGTTGGTATCCTCATGGACATGCCTATAAATATCATGTTAGGTGGGGTAGCTTGTTCTCTCGTGTCTTGCTCAGTTGTGCCTTACCTCTTCCTGGTTGGTGGTGTCTATGTGTGAGACTAGTCACTAAGTGTGTGTGTGCGTGTGAGGGGGTAGGAGCTGTAAAAACTGCAGGGCCAACCTCTTCACACTTGTGGACCTTGTACCATAAAGGCCTTCCATAGGAATAAATTTATCATTGAAGGGGTGGGTGGTAAATGTAAAATGTATCTTACATTTCAAAAATCATGTTTGTGTCAGTCCAACTTTTATGCCGCATGGCAATGTCAGAAAAGTTGGAGCCCCCCCCTAACAAAGGGAAGGCATACGTGTGCTTAAACCAGATCCCTACCAACCCAACACACGAGCCAAAGAGAGGTATCATGGGGTGGTATCAGGGTTGTTCAGGAGTCCTAAGACGCAACCGAACCAGCATAGCCTGCGTCCTGCGACGCAACCAACCCACGGAAGCTGAGACTGACGGAACGGACCCACCCCAACCCAACTTAGGACGCAACGGACCCTTCGAAGCAGCGTCTGCGACGCAAGACGCAGCGTCCTTTACAACCCTGGGATGTATGTTTATTCAGTGAAGATGCTGGGGAGATGAGATAACAAGACGTAGCTTGTTACTTTGGTCAGCCCAACCGGGTTATGGCCATTGACCACGCCAGCGTCCCACCTCTGGCAAAAATTCCTTGGCTATGAAAGAGATCAACCCGAAACCATCGTGTGTACGTGGCAGGACGACATGCACAGGGTTGTTTAGGAGGACCCCCAGCTCTGCGTCCTGGTCGCGACCAATTTTACAGCCTGCGTCAAGCGACGCAACCAATTTTACAGCCTGCGTCCTTCGAGGCAACATTTGTATAGCCTGCGTCCTGAGACGCAAACAACCCACCGAATACTCAGGACGCATCGGATCCTTCGACGTTGCGTCTGCGACGCCAGACGCAGCGTCCTGAACAGCCCTGGACATGCATAATTTGGACGGTCGGATGGGAGGTGGTTATGGTATGCATGTCGTCCATACTGCTGAAATGGCGAGCAGGCATGCAGGCTGGAGTGATGTAATCGTGTTCAAAATCGCCCCTGCAGCGTCCACCATAGTAACCAAGGTCAATACTGAAGACGGCGAGCAGCTAAATCGCGGGCTGGAGCCACGTTATCAAGGTCAAGGTCAAGTAACCAAGGCCAAGTTCCAGTGGGTGGGTGGGTGGGTGGGTGGGCTGGGGCGCGATAGCTGATCAATCACCACACAGATGTCACTCCATGCGCCTGGATAGGCGGAAGTTGCCCCACACTGCGCTCCTACATGTGATGAAATCGCATTGCATGAGCAAATCTTCATTTGTCCAGGATGTACGATGTACTGGCCGCATATCGCATATGGGATTCCCGGATTAACCGACATCTGACTGTATGTGAATATGGCGGGCGCATGCATCGTTGCAAGGGGTATAAAATAATTCCTTGCGCAGAGCAATGCGTACCAGAAGCAAATCCTAATTGCTTCTCGTGCGCTCTCCTGTCTCCACGCGCTTGCCAAATCACATCCGCACCCGCACCTTTCTCCCTCCACCCAAGCTTTGTTTAACGATACTTGCTCGTGTCGAGTGACCTAGTTTCATTCCACAGCGGTTTCAGCGGAGTATTCACCACCATGCGATTCCTACTAGCCACATTGGCGTTCTGCGCGCTCACTTCTATTGTCACGGCAGACAGGTAAGCGAAGCTTGAACTCGAACTTGGTCGCATCCAAGTCTTAATGCTGCTCATCTTCTTCGGTGCCAGAAACACTCGCCCCCCCTTCCGTCCTCGGACGACGTTATAACCGCGCACCTGACTCCGGCATCTACTCTCGGGGTGATTAAACATGGTTAAGCTTGAAATGCACTGCTCATATGACGATGTCAGCTCCTGGGTGTCCTTCCTTCCTTCCTTCCATCATCCCCCCTCGACTCTGTCAACCCAAGGTCCAGTAGGGCACCCCCGGGTAATCATCACCAACATCATCATCACCACCAACCTCATCATCACTATCATAATCATCACCATCACGTCACCAACATTATCACCATCACCAACTATCCATGGACAACCCATGGTCTCCTAATCCACCCATGCTTGGCCTCCTACCACATATCCCCCTCTATGAAGTCCTTTTTATCTGCCTGTACTGCATTTTCTTACCCTCCTCCCCAATTCTTCCCCTTGCAGGTCTATCCTTCAAGCCTATAAGAACTTGCCAATGTGGCAACGAACATTCCCCCCGTACCAATGTATCAAGAACCTGGACGTCTCCCCTTTCTACCTGGAAACCTCCTACACCCAAATGGGTGGTAAGGTCTGCTTCACTGCACGCACCAAGACACCCACCAAGGTTGACGATTGCAATGACATGGACTTCTACAAGCTGGAGCTTGATGTCGCCCTGGATTGTGTGCGGGCTGTCACGTCCTACACCGTCAATGGCGAGGAGCGCCCTCGCCCCACCTACTCTTCCTATGGTAACGAGAAGGGCCTAATCAAGCTCACCCAAGTCAACCTGACTGTTGAAGATGCCGATGGTGCTGAGATCTGCATGCAGCTTGACAAGATCTGCCCCTCCTTGGAGGCCCTGTGCCCAGCTCATGATGGCTCTTGCAATTACAGCATCGTTAAGTCCGGCCAGTGCAACTGCTGCCCTGTTGGTCCTCTGGGTTTCTTCCCCCCTCCCCCTCTCCCTAACTCTCCCCCTCCCCCCCGACCCCCCAGCCCCTCTCCCCCTCTCCCCCTCCTCCCCAAGTTCTTCCCCCCTCCCCCCCCTGTCCCCTTCCCTTTCTGCCGCTGCAACCATACCTCTGGTGTTCAGCCCTACTTCTTGTCCGAGGTCATCCCCAGCAAGATGGGTAATGACAACGTGTACACCTTCACTGTCGACACCGAGACACCCACCCCTGGCTACTGTGCTAGCACCGACCTCGAGAAGATTGAGTTCTGGTCCACTCTAAGCTGCCATCGTGCTGTGTCCGAGGCCTATGTTAACGGTGTCAAGGTCACTCCTGGTTGGGATTCCAAGGCTGGTGTTTGGAAGGTGACCCGGCTGGGCCTCACTGAGCGAACCGCACCGGGCACCACCATCGCACTGCGCTTGGATGCTGCTGGCCCCTGCCCCACCCTTAGCACCCTCTGCAACCGCAAGAGCGGCAAGTGCATCTACTCTACCTTCAATGAGAAGCGTGACTGCTGCCCTGTTGGATACAACTTGATGAGCAACAAGTTGGATTAGAAGTCACTTATAATAGTAGTAGTAGTACGTATTAGATTCACATTCATCACCATCATCGTTTTGAGCTTGCTACTGGCTGATTGCTTCTTTATTTCTTCAGAACTCCTACGATGCAGCTTATTAGAAGTCGCACACATGTTTTTTTTTACTTTTTAGCACATCCTTTGTGCAATAACTGTTATTACTAAGTAACTCCATTCCTTCCCTGTATATCTCGGTATTCCATTCTTGCCATCATCCCCGCCTCTCTGATGGGCGCCTAATTATGTAGGAACTTATCCGTCTCTCTTAATGACTTCTCGGTGGCGTTGGTTAGTGTATAGGGTCCCACATCCTGGGGTGAAAATAAAAAACTACACGGAATAAAATTGGGTCCAGTTGTGGGTGTCTACTACCTTTCTGTATAGAGGTGATTCCGCAGATCATATATGTACTGGTTTATCCTTGAGTGCGCAGATGGAGTTTCACCCTTGGAAGCGAAAATTCTTATTATGAAAACAAATCTAGATTTCTTAAGGCTGCTCGCCATCTTCTTTTGGTTCAATATAACAACCTATAAGACTGCAACAGAATACAAATATCACAAGACAAGTTTCTAAGGAAAAACGACGGGCATGGAGTCAACACGCAATCACTAGTTTAGTTGGGACTACTTGAACATGAACTTGGTAACATGGCCCCAGCCAAAAATTTAGCTGCACAGGCGTCAGTCTTTTTAGTCAGTTACACGAGTACCAGGGATATGTCTCCATTAATTCATCATCATCATATGATCATAATCAATTCAAATCTAAGCATGCTTCTCAAAACTTGGGTAACCTGGCTCGCTCCTGTTTGACCCCCCTCCCCCCCCACTCACCGAGTAAGGCGCCGCCTTTGGCAATAAAAACATTCAACTTGAACTTGGTTAATTAAAACATATAAGAGCTCAAAATGATCGCTTTGTATGCTTGTTGAAGTCATCCTCATTCCATCCCACCAAACTACACTGATCAACTTGAACTTGGTAACATGGCCCCAGCCAGCAATTTGGCTGCTCGCCGTCTTCGGCAGTACAAATAATTACCAGGAAAAATGTAATCGTTATCATTATCATCATCACAAAAAACAAACTATCAAAATGTAAGCATTCTTATCAAGACCTCAAAATGTTCGCTCTGTGGTCTCGCTGCAGTTGTACCCATCCCATCTCACCCCACCTAAACTGATCAGCTCCCCAAAGTTGATTATTGCCCCCAGTGCAGCCAAACGGGTTGCCCCCTCAACCTCATGCCTCGTAATAAGGCGTACTATTTATTTATTTATTCCCCAAACTGATAAACAGATTTTATTACCCTCATAGGGGTTGGACAGCTTAATCTAGAATTCTCCACCAGGGTTGTTCAAAGATACTTCAAAATCTAAGTTTTGAGACGTAACTGTATTCAAAATCTATATACCATGAGCCCAAATCTACGTTTGCAACGGACGTGACCCTCAAAAATCTGCTGTCAAGACGTGAGACGTAAAGTTTTGGACCCAGTCTCCCACTATAATTTGAACTTAAACTTGTGTATCAGAATGAGAACACACATTCCATGGTGGCCCCGCCTTTCACATCGGCAACAGCGAGGGTTGTGGAGTCATTCCAATACTTGGCAGTGAGGATGGGGTTGGCGTAGGGAGCATTCCACCGCCACCTGGCATGGTACCGCCACCTGGCAGTGAAGAAGGGGCTGGCATGGGGAGTTCCTGGCTAGGTTCTAATGTTATCCTCTCCCCATCACCACCTGGCATAGCACCTCTACCAGGCATAGTACTGCCACCTGGCATGGTACCTCCACCTGGCATAGTACTGCCACCTGGCATGGTACCTCCACCTGGCATAGTACTGCCACGTGGCATGGTACCTTCACCTGGCATACTACCACCACCTGGCATTCCACCGCCACCTGGCATAGTACCACCACCTGGCATAGCACCGCCACCTGGCATAGCACTGCCACCTGGCATAGTACTGCCACGTGGCATGGTACCTTCACCTGGTATACTACCACCACCTGGCATTCCACCGCCACCTGGCATAGTACCACCACCTGGCATAGCACCGCCACCTGGCATAGCACTGCCACCTGGCATAATACCACCACCTTGAAGACTAGCACTTGAATGGGGTCCCCCAGATGTAGCCCCCAATCCTGAAGAGAGTGTGACCATCATGCTGACTTGCCCATTGTGGCCACCTACGGGAGCTTGGGTGGGTGGGGACTGCTGTCCTGAGGTACCTGCTGTATTGCCGTGTAATGCAGGACCAGAAAACCCATCAGGAACAGGACCACCAGCAGCAGGACCATAACCACCACCAGGACCACTAGTACCAACAGCACCAGCACCAGCACCCTGTTGCTCAGTGCCAGTCACGCCCCCAGGATCCTGCTGCTCATCTCCTCCACTCAGAAGGTGGGCTATGAGCTTCAGCAAGCGCTCCTCCCTATCCTCAGCGCTATGGGAGGCCTCCGCTAGCTTAGTCACAATGGTGTCAGCCTCCATAGCCTGGTTGGTAACCTCCCCCAGCCTCCGCACTAAGCTCTCTGCATCCATGGCCCTCCGATGTATTGGACCCCCTTCACCCTGGGGAGAGAACTTCTCCCACTCTCGCATCAGCACCCCGAAGTTGGCCTCGTCTGTCAGAAGGCGGCTGAACAGTCGGTATGCATCCACCTCAGCTTTGGCCCTCATTCGGTTTGCATGCAGCACAGAGCCGCGTGCTGCAAATATGTTTCTTTGCTGGAGAGCCAGCTCTTGCTTGTATGCGGCAGTCATGCTGCTCTTCACAGAATGGTGGTAGGCAGAGGCCTGTGTGTTGGGTAGGGGGAAGCTGGTCAGCACTTGGGTTTAGGTGGTTTAGGTTCAGGTGGTTTAGGGTTTAGGTGGTTCAGGTTTAGAGTTTAGGTGCTTCAGGTTTAGGTGATTTTAAGTGGTGAAGGAAAAGAACTGCTGACTAGCTAAGTGCTGACCAGCTTCCCCCTACCTGTACGCTGCTCATAAGGGGGTAATTATCCGCCCTGTGGACAGGTGCCATGGCACGGTTGTAGAGCCTGCTATCAGCTTGGAAGGTTGGGGAGATAGCCTGACCCCAGGCACTTGCTTTCTGTTGGGGGCCTTGCCCAAGGTACTGCTGTGCCTGGGACCAAAGGGGGGTCTGTTGGGTGGTCTGGCTGAGGTACAGTTGCCTGTTGGTCCACTGGGCAGCACTACCGTGGAAGGCTGGTATGGGAGATGTTTGGTGGTAGCGGGGGGCAGTACCTTCTAGGGGGCTTCCCGGAAGCAGGACAGTATTGGCGAACATCAGTCTCGAGTCTGGGGGGGTGTAGTAGTATGGGGAGACGGTGTTTGATACTGGAGCCTGCATCAAGGGATACAGAAAACAGGTTGATGAGGGTTAGGTCATGTTTGGAGGTAGTGCATGTGTGTGTGTGCGTGTGTGAGGTGGTGTGTGTGTGTGTGTGGTGGTGGTGGTGGTGGGGGGGGCAGTACCTTCTGTGGGGCTTCCAGGCAGCAGGGCAGTATTGGCAAACATCAACCCTGAGTCTCAGGGGTTGCCCTAGTATGGGGAGATGGTATTTAGACCAGGAGACTGCATCAGGGAAAGGAGAACATGAATCCCAGGTTGATGATGGCTAGGTCATGTTTGTGGTTGTATGTGTGTGGGGTGGGGTGTGTGTGGGGAGTGGGGTGTGTGTGTTTGGGGGGGGGGGGGGGGGGGGGGGGGGGGGCAGCACCTTCTGGGGGGCTTCCAGGCAGCAGGGCAGTATTGGCAAACATCAACCCTGAGTCTCAGGGGTTTTCCTAGTATGGGGAGATGGTATTTAGACCAGGAGACTGCATCAGGGAAAGGAGAACATCAACCCCAGGTTGATGATGGCTAGGTCATGTTTGTGGTTGTATGTGTGGGGAGTGGGGTGTGTGTGTGTGGGGGGGGGGGGGGGGGGGGGGTCAGCACCTTCTGGGGGGCTTCCAGGCATCAGGACAGTATTGGGGAACATCAGCCCCGAGTCTGGGGGGTTGTCCTGGTATTGGGAGATGGTGTTTGATGCTGGAGCCTATCTCAGAGGATACAGAAAATAGGTTGATGAGGGTTAGATCATGTTTAGAGGTAGTGAGTGTGGGGTGGGGTGGGTTGGGGTGGGGTTGGGGTGGGGGGTTGGGGTGGGGGGCAGCACCTTCTAGGAGGCTTCCAGGCAGCAGGACAGTATTGGGGAACATCAGCCCCGAGTCTGGGGGGTTGTCCTAGTATGGGGAGATGGTATTGAACCCAGGAGACTGTATAAGGAGGAAAAGAACACTGGTTGAAGGAGAACACAGGGATACAAGTTAGATAGGCAGACATAGACCCAGTGCTAGGGGGAGGAGCACGATCCCCATGGCGCACTTGCAGCTGTCCTTGTCCTATTAGTCCTAGTCCTAGTCCTATTAGTCCTATTATCCTACAACTGTCCTTGTCCTTTAGTATTCAGGGCTTTTTTCAAATCTGAAAGTGGGTTTTTTCAAGCTTAGTGGTTTTAGGCCTCCTCCAGGGACAGCGTTTGAGTGATTTCTATAGCTTATGTAGCTATCATAACCTTTTATAGCTTTTAGGGGCCATTTAGGGCAAAAAACAAACTTTTGTTTACTTTGTTATAGCGATGTTTTCTCAAAACGAGGTCAAAACTAGCGATTGCTATATACAGTGGTAAAAAAAAGACCTGCTAATATTAGTATATGTTATAATATTAATTTATTTTTACTATGTGCACAAGGGGGTGGGCAGCCTGAAGGCTGATGCACATTATAGTCAAATTCAAACTCAGTGACTTTTTAATCTTTTTTTATTTTCAGCTGAAAGCAGCAGCTTCTAGTCAGCTCCTCTGACCGGCTATTCATCCAGAGCTAATGCAAGTGTGTGTCTGGAAACTGACAGAATCCGCTGTGCAGAACTGTCAAAATCTTGGGGCTTAGCCCAGTGGCTGGATCGGGGACTGTGCTGCAATTGCTATTGCAGGGGACTCCCTGGAGGTGATTGAGGAGGTGATCCCTAGGCCCAAGGTTTCCAAGACAGGCTACAAATTCGGTGGGTGTGGGTGGGTGGGTGGTGCGTGGGGGTTTGGGGTGGGTAGGTAGTTGGGTGGGTGGGTGGTGGGTGTGGGTTTGTGAGATGGGGTGTGTGGGTATGTGGGTGAGGTGGGGGGGACTTAGCCCAGTGGCTGGATCAGGGACTGTGCTGCAATTGCTATCTCTGTTTTTGACATCTCTATCTGGGAAGGAGCAACCTAGGGGAGAAGCAACATCCTTGTGATGCTAAAAATACTATCCGACCTCATACTCACCAGAAAAACTACTTACCCAACCTGAAACCTACCAGAAAACACAATACTAACCCGTACTAACCAACCTCAAACTAATTCCAACCAACCTCAAACTCACCAGAAATACTACTTACCCAACCTCAAACCTACCAGAAAACACAATACTAACCAACCTCAAACTAATTCCAACCAACCTCAAACTCACCAGGAATACTACTTACCCAACCTCAAACCCACCAGAAAACACTAGACTAACCAACCTCAAACCAATACCAACCAGCCCCAAACTCACCAGAAATACCACTAACCCAACCTCAAACCTACCAGAAAATTTTATTATAAACAACCTCAAACCAATACCAACCAACCTCAAACTCACAAGAAATTCTACTTACCCAACCTCAAACCAAACATAAAACACTATACCAAATTACCAACCAACCTCAAACCAATACCAACCAGCCCCAAACTCACTAGAAATACTATTAACCCAACGCCAAACCCACCAGGAAACACTGTGATAACCAACCTCAAACCAATACCGGCCAGCCCCAAACTCACTAGAAACTTCAATCCCTTTGCTTGCCTCAGCGACCGGCATCGCATGCATTCCAGCGCCAGGGCCACAAGGAAGATAGGTAGACAAAGGCCCAGTGCTAGTGAGAGGAGCACAATCCCCACGGTGCATTTGGTACTGTCCTTGTCATCTTCACCTGGGCAGGAGTACGCTATATTGATGGTTCCAGGGATGAACAGACCCAGAAAGATACCAAAGCTAGAGATGACCAGCCAAATCCATGAGGGCACCACTGGGCCTGCTGGCGGCGCTATCTGTCTGGCGGTTTGCGGTTTTTGAGGCAGGAACATTATGCTTACGCTTTTGCTTGGAGGCAAGAATGAAGTGCCCAAGCAGACCTGGGCTTAAGAATGAAGTACTGATAGTAGTGATGGTAGCTGATGGTAGCTGGTGGTAGTGACTGAAGCTGTCAATTGAGATGTGCTTCCACTTGGCACCCTCCACAGGTGCGACGAGGGGTGAGCTCCAGCTTCTTTTCGGAAATTTATCAAAGCAAGAAAAAAGGCGCTAGCGTTGGCGACGCTCGAGGAGCATAGCAAGCTTGATGGAGTGATGGCAAGTAGCTGGGTCGGTAGTGAGGGGTCCGATTTGGCGACGAATTAGTACCCTGCTGGATTTTGCTCCACCATTCTAGTGTCGCGGAGATGATCGCGTGTTACCCTTTGAGTTATGTCATCGCAGGGTGTTTGGATGAGCGCGTGTTGTATGCGCGAAGCTGGCTGACAGGGTGGCCCGGTGGGGGGAAATTAACGTGGCGGGCTGAAAGTTTGCCCGATGTGTTTGGTGCGAGCACGAAGTTAATGCCACTAACGGGATATGAGTGAGTTAGCTGGTAAGAATGATACGAGGCTGCTCAACAGTCGAATTTAGCTCTCGGTTGTCGAGCGCGAGGTATAGCCCCCCGGGATAGCCCCCCTCCGGCCTCCCCCTCCGGCCCACAGCTTCGGAACTGCGGTACAGGTACAGGTCATGTACCCGTTGGCGCTCCGCTTCCACTTCACTTCACTTGCAGTGAAGGCCTGCATACCGGTACATGGTAGCCCAAGACTTTTCAACCAGATAAGCAACAGGTACAGGTAGCGCCAACCGTATCAATAAGAAAACTCATCCTTACAAGTACAAGGAGGGAATTAAATGCAGTTGCGCTTCTTCAATGTCTCGCTCGAAAGATTTAATTGAAGGATTGTACAGTGACAGACGTTGAGATGTTAGAGATACTGGAGTTCGAACTTGAATTCATGATCCAGCCCCTCCTGATAGCTCAGAGTTACCTTGGTAATTTGAGGTTGGCCAAGTCCATCTAGCCTAATTGGCTGTCCACAGGACTGAATCATACTTCTAACCATTCTCAAAATCTAAGGGTACAAGCAATTAAGCAATGCCGGGCGTTATTGTTTGTCACATTGCGTTTTCTGCCTCAGTTGTTCATTGCCTCATTGTGGCATTGCTTATTTCCCCCATAGTTTTATTTATTGCACAATTTGATTACCGGTTTGTTATCGAATGTTTTGAGGCAGGTTGTCTTAGGGAATATACATTTATGTCACTGCCGAAGACGGCGAGCAGCTAGAGCCATGAAAGCTGTAACCAAGTTCAAGTACCAGTATGTGCCACATACAAGTCTACTAGCTGCTCGAGTGACATGCGGAGCTCCTCATAAGAGACGTGCTAGACCACGAGTCACACGTGCCTTTCTCACCACACATACTGAATGACAGGCACGAACACAAAAATATAGCAAATTTTTGCGTGTGTGTGGGGTGTGTGTGTGTGTGTGTGGGGGGGGTCTTATCACGCATGGGGATGAATGATAAAGTTTTGATTTTAATTAATTATGTTACTGCCGAAGAGGGCGAGCAGCCATAAAGGCTGAAGCCATGTAACCAAGTTCAAGATGGGGATGGATAAGGAGGTTAATAGACTTACAATGGACGAGGTGATCATCCTTACCAACATCACAGATATGATGTGTTATGTATGGCATGTTGATATATGTACGGATATATCATACATGTATGCATACCGTTATATGTTCGTATGGCGCCATGTGGCTACGAATGCGCCACGTGGATATGTCCATACATACGTATGCACCCACTACCATAATATGAATGCCACGCGCCACATGTTCAGAGTGGGCAAGCCCTGTGAAGGAGATACACAATCACCACGTTATAATTACACGGCAGGAAAATACGTTGTGCACTTGGACACAAATACATAAGTGATAAGGGAGTTTCCCACTCCCTTTGTTCCTGTACTAACATGGGAAATGGATGTCCACCCTTTTCTATTCTCTAGGAGGTTGGACTTCTCTAAGCCCACCCTCCTCTATTCTCTAGTACGGATTATGGACCAGCACACAGCACATAGCACATTTATTTAAATACAGGAATTTGGCCTTATAGGGTGGGTCTCCGACACTTAGTAGACACAAGGATGTCATTGGCGGAGTCACTCCTACATACCCTACGGCAGCCTGCACCTGTTCAGGTTGTTAAACAGGTGGCCAGGGTGTTAAACTGTCCAACACCTACATGTTTAACCAATGATATACATACATAAATAGGTGCTCAACACCCTGGAAACCTGTTTAACAACTTGAAAAGGGCAGACTGCCGTAGGGATATGGAGGGAGTAGGCTTACTATCATTAACCTCCCAAGCCTATCCTGGCAGCCCCTCTAACCTCGGGGCCTCTGGACTCATGAACGTGTATATGTTCTCGAGCTTTAACTTCAAATTGGCTATACTTCTCAAGCATCCTTCAAGGCAGCTTGCCGTCTTCAGGGCGAGGTTGAGCAAGTCCTTTGAGCCTAATTTAAGGTAACATACATATGCGTGGGCATAACCGGCCATTATGTGATTTCCACTGCTGCCCCCAAGCTTCAAGGCTGTCGCCCTCAGGCTTCCACTGCTTTCCTCGTGCGACGCATCGCAAATTGAGCGACCAGGCACCGCCCCAATGCGACGCGCTGCCCCCTGTAGCCCGCGGAACCCAGGGGGGCATTTCTGACTAGTTCAGCCGGAACCATGCGTTGCCATGCAGTGAAGGAATGGCGAAGCGTTGCACAAATAAATAACAGTGCGGGATTCAACATACACATGGCGTCTTTATCACTGTTTATTTTTTCACCTACAAGTAGCATCTTCTAGGCAGCTCCCTTTCCCCATCCTATGGCCAAACCTGAAACTTGCTAGTGCATCTAAAAGCTGTCATGACAAGCATCCCAATGCAGCTGAAAGCTTCGGGCTTGACCCAATGGCTGGCTAATGGAGCTGGATGGAAGCTGCTACGCGTAGCCCCAAAAAGAAACAGTGGTCTTTATGCAGATGCGTCAGATGCGTCGTCTCGCTTGAACCTGAACTTGGGCTTCTCCATGCCGTAGAAGGTCTCCTCGTCTCCCTTGGCATCGGACCTCATCTGGCGGAAGCGATTCAACTCATAACCGGGCACAAGCTTGTCAATCAGGCCCTCGTCGTAAGCGCTCTTGACAGAGAAGTACCTGAAAGAACAAGTTGATTTTGAGCGATTAGTTCCTCATCCTTTTGTATACATAAATAAATAAATAAATGGGACGCCTTATTATTCCGAGGCGTGAGGTTGAGGGGAGTGATCACAAGCTGGTTGATCAAGCCCTCGTCGTAAGCGCTCTTGACAAGTACCTGAAAGAACAAGTTGATTTTGAGAAATTACTTCCTCATCTATTTGTACACATAAATAAATGGTACGCCTGGCGTGAGGTTGAGGGGGGTGGTCACAAGCTGGTCGATCAAGCCCTTGTCGTATGCGCTCTTCAGAGTTAAGTACCTGGACAACAGTGTGTCAAGTTGATTTTGATAAATGATTTACCGCCCTCAATGTAGCAGAGACCCCACTGTTACATGGGGGAGGTGCCGCGATAAGGGTTTGGCGTCGACCAAGGCCTTTGTCCCACGACAAAACTAATTAGGAACACTGTGCAACCAGGTGCCATGCATACAAACTTATGTACCCAACAAATCTTCCATTACATAACTACAGCCTGCTTTCAACAACTAATTAGGAACACTGTGCAACCAGGTGCCATGCATACAAACTTATGTACCCAAAAAATCTTCCATTACATAACTACAGCCTGCTTTCAACAACTAATTAGGAACACTGTGCAACCAGGTGCCATGCATACAAACTTATGTACCCAACAAATCTTCCATTACATAACTACAGCCTGCTTTCAACAACTGATTAGGAACGCTGTGCAACTAAGTGCCATGCATACAATTTTATCTACCCACGAAATCTTCTTCGACAGACCTGCAGCTTGTTCCCAGCCCCTGATTGGGAAGGCCGTATGCCATTCAATATCCTTATGATTTACTCAACACCCCCAATTCAGAGCGCACCTGTGTTCTCTCATGTTCTCCCCCCCCCCCCCCCCCCCACACACACACCTGTTTCCCCCCCCCTTTTTAGACTGGTGCATTGTGATCTCCGACACCCTGTGCACCACTTCCTTCCACAGGCAGTCCTTCTGGCAAACCTGGCAAACAGGATGGCAGCGCAGTTCTTGGTTGCATACACCAGCTTAATGCCCCCCCCCCCCCCCCCCCCCCCCCCCCTGTTTCCCCCTCCATAGACTGGTGCATTGAAATTCACCCTGCGGACCTCTTTCTGGACCTCCTGGCGTAATACTTGGATGCACACACCAGCTCAATACCCCCCTGTTTCCCCCCTTCGTAGACTGGTGCATTGAAATTCACACAGACACTTTGCACACCTCTTCCTGGACAGATACTCCTTTTGGCAAACCTCCAAGGGCTTCCCAGTGGCTCTTGCCAGAATGGCAGCGTAGTACTTGGTTGCGTACACCAGCTCGTTGGCTTGCAGCTGGGCATCAACAGTCTGGCCAAACACACGGTTGGTGACGGGAGGGGCGGTGGAGATCTTGGCATGGGGGAAGCTGTAGCGGTGTCCCTTCTGCCCGGCTGACAGCAGCACAGCAGCCTGGTTCTGGGCCTTCCAGGTTACACCGGTGTACAGTGGGGCGCGCGTGAAGCCGAGTGCAGCCCAGATGGCATAGAACTCGTTGTCGGCGGAGATGGCTTGGCCCTGTGGTGGGTTCAAGGAAGCAGGTGAGAAGCAGGGATTTTTATTTCCGCTATGTATAGCGATCGCTAGTTTAGACCCTGTTTCAGTGAAATCATCGCTATAAGATGTTGAACAAATAGTAGTGTTTTGCGCTAAATGGCCCTGAAAAGCATAACAAGCTGTATAAAGCTATACAAAGCTGTAGACCGCCGTCATTGGAGGAGGCCTAGAACCATCTAGCTAGAAAAAAACCACTTTCAGATTTGAAAACAAAATCCCTGGTGACAAAAGCAGGTTAACAAGGAAGCAGCTCAGTTCAGCTACTGGTTCCAGCAAAGCAGCACAAGAAGAATCACACGGGTATGATGATGATGGTGATTACAATTCCTGGTGCCCTACTGGACTGCATATGTGCCACGTCTTGACAGAGCCAAGGGGGACTCATAAACATCATTTGTGCACCCCATCTGTCCAGTGGACATTTCTTGGCGGAGCCCCCAACGTCACCCCGCTGTCTGTTTGACGGACGATATTTGGTACAAGATCCACGTGAAAAACATCGGTATCGTCAATGCTATTATATGATATCATGTTTGACACCCATACTTATCTTATTGAGGCTTGGCTATTCTGAGCTAGCTTGGCTATTCTGAGCATTTCTTGTCCTCAATGGGACACAGAAACCCTGAACCATCGATCAATAAGATACAGTCTCTACAGACCTCACTCCTCATAATAGGGCGTGCTATTTATTTATTTTATTTATTCGTCTTTTGGAGGGTTGACTTCAGTTTTTGGCAGAGTCCCCCCTTCTGGTGGGGCGGAAGCCCCCAGGGTCACCCCTCTGTCCGTTTGTTTGCTTGTTTGTGCGAACGACGTGCGACTGAGACAATGCCTGACACGCCAGCCAACGTCTCGTAACTAACTGGCTTCGGTCCGCTCAGTTCCATTGCCAAAGCTCTCTGCCAAATTTCTGCCTCGCTTGCGACACTGCCTGGGACTTGCGTTGAAGGAAATAAATAAGTGTCTTATCGTAGTTCCATGGTGCTCCTAGTAGCCTTCGGGGAGCTACGAGCAGCTCTTTTCCCCCAAGGAAGCAACCCCACAAGGCTTTTACATAGCACCTCAAAGCACTAAGGTACGCAAGGTGCTACTTGTACCACTGCATTAAAGCCTGGTTACCTTGTCGTTGATGCAGCCAGTAGAGTTGAGGTACACGTAAATGGGCTTTTGCCTGTTCTTATCATCAAAGTCCAGGTAGTAGCACTGGGCGACCACAAGCTCAGTGACAGAGGGAACAAACTGCAAGGGGTGGGTGTTGGCGGTTGGTGTTGGTGCGTGTTGATAGTGGTTGGTGGGTGGTTGGTGTTGGTGGGTGTTGTTAGTGGTTGGTGGGTGGTTGGTGTTGGTGTTGTTGGGTGTTGTTGGGTGTTGTTGTTGGTGCGTGGTGTTGGTGTGTGTCGTTGTTGGTGATGGGTAGTGGGTGGATGGTGGTGAGTAGTGCTGGTGATGGGTGTTGGTGTGTGTTGGTGGTGTATGTTGGTGATGGGTGTTGGTGTTTGTGTGTTGCTGTGTCTTGCTGTTGCTGTTGGTGGTGGTGATAGGTGGATGGGTGGGGGGGGGGGGGAGGGGCAGTGAAAGTGACAATCTTCCTCTTTCAGCTCAAGTATTGGGTGAAATAGACAAAGGAAGTTGCTTTTTTATAAACAGTTCTGCAACAAACTTGGATAGTTTGCCCCAGCGCAAGCGAACGGGTTGGTCCCCTCAACCTCACGCCTCATCATAACTCACAAGGCATAACATTAAATTACACATTTATGCACCTAATGCATCCTCCAGGCCAGGTCACCAAGTTTCACCATAAGATCCTTGTTGCTATTCTGAGTAGGGACCGGCATATCATACGATGTTGCCCGAGTATGGAATAAGGCGAGTATGAAATCATACAAATTGCACCATATGATATTGTACATAAATGTTATCTTAAGCATAGTCAGACTGCCGGCATCATATGATGACAAGATATCACATTGCTGTTCTCTAATTCTGAGTCAAAAATATTCTTTGTATCCAGGCTGGGCATGGCCGTGTCTGCCCATTTTGTCACATAGGCCACCCACAGAATGTGCAGCATACAATCATCATAGAGCTCTGGGATATGGTGGTGGGCAAGTCCCTGTTTGCCTCAATGTTTTCCTTTTTGGCTACCAGCACTAGAACCTAGGCAGCTCCTTAAGACTGTCACTAGGCCAAACCCAAAGATTCCAGGAGCACTGGAAATATGACAATATCAGCTTACAGGTGCCTAGGTTGCTCAAGGTTTGGATGAAGAGAGAGCCGAAGGAGCTGCCCGAAAGCTGTTGCTCGTAGCTGAAAATGACGACTACGGCTGGCCTTCTTGGCTACCCACGGAATGTTACACATAGTACCATCATGGTGGACAATCCCCACTAAAGCATACCACTTCTTCTTTATTCATATAGTAAGCACTGAAAGATGGTGATGGCAAGCCCATATCAGTCTATATGCAGGGAATGGTTATATGAGATCATGTCATCATACGATGCCGGCAGTTTGACTAGGCCAAAGTTACCATTTATATACAACATCAAATGATATACTGGTCCCTACATATCGGTCTACATGCACTCACCGGCATGGAGATGTAGATAACCCTCTGCTGCAGCAGTAGGGATGGCAGGTCAGGTGCGTTGCCGAATCGCTCTGCCTCAGGTAAGAAGATGGGTCGTCCCTCCCTAGGGCTGGGGTAGTCGCCATAAGCAGCTTTTGCTGATCCTGCGTGCACAACACTCACACATGTAAGCCATAGCTCTCTGTTTAAGCTACAAGCAGCAGCTTCTAGGCAGCTCCCCTGGCTGGCTGAATAGCCTGATGCGACCTGGTGCATCTTGAAGTTGACACAATCAGCTGCCTAGCACTGCTGAGATGTTGGCGCTTAGCTCCATTGCTGGCTCAAGGAGCTACCCAGAAGCTGCTAGGAAATTCTAAAACGAAAAGCCCAGCTAGTAAGCTTTTATCAGGATTGCCCGATCTCATCCTCATACTATACAATGATTCTGCAAGCATGTCAGGATTGCACAAAAGCTAACACATCAGACACAACCAATGTCATCCTCATTCTAAGCGCTGATTTTGCGTAACCTCTCATCCTACTTCCAGCCGCTAATTTCCCCAAACACATCCTGAGCTGACCACTGTCAAACTTGTTCAAATCAATTGCACAAGAGATCAGTTGATCTCATACTCAAACCTTTGACCAACCCTTCTTCTCTCTATCCACCTACAACACCATATTCCCAGGCTTTGGCCGCTGGAGATCCTCCTACACATCCCTCCACAACAACTTAAATCCTCTGTCACATTGCTGCTCTGCAAGGCTCCTCTACTAAGCTAACGCTTCACTCAAATTGTCCACTCAACCACACAACGCTCCACAATAACAGCCCTCTTGCCTGCCACACCAAGCTGTGACCCGCCTGCTTCATTTCTTCAGACACATTTTGATCTCCCACAAGTATTCAACATCACTAGCCTTACCTTCAAGTAACAACCAGACTGGAACTATTTAGACAGCGCCAGGGTACTAGGCTTGCTTGCCTGGCCCTGTGTGAGCTGTGTGCAGGACTTCTGTTCCTGTACAATTGTCAGGTGGTCTAGCCCTGGAGCTAAAGGACAGCAAAGATGGTGGATATCTGACCACTATACGTGAAACTTTAACACAGGTACATGGCTCTAGCTGCCAGGCTTCTAGCTGCCTTCAGTGGAACCAGTATTTCAACCTCCTATATCTGATTGCATTCTTTCATAAACATTCCTTCATAAACACTACTACACCACGCCTGGGCGTGGTGTAGTAGAGTTTATACTACCCATGTTTACTCCACCTGCAGACATTGAGCAGCCTGAATGCTGATATACCATGCAATCAACTTAATTCAGTGGCAACCACAGAACAAGTTCAGGCAGTCTTCCAAGGCTACTGTTAGCATACCCCTGGTGGAAGAAGCCTACCTGCCCTGTAGCTCCTATCCATGCCCATGCTAACGGTGTTGTAACCAAGTTGATCAGGCTGGAACTTGTCTCCGCGCATGAAGTTTTTGGATGACAAGGAGGCCTGTTGTGCAGGAAACAACACAAGGGTCAGAGTTTGACAGTTCAGGGCTGTGGTAGAAGGCTAGCGCCTCGGGTAGATGTTCATATCCTCTGCATGCCCAGTCTTGCCATCTCTTTCATCATCATCATTGTCGCATTGTTGTGTTTGTTAGTCTAGGGGTAGCATAGGTCAAAGGGACTTGCCCAACTGGCTACATGAATTGAATGGGTGTATATGAGGAATGTGACAGGACATCAGGTAGGCAGGTTCTGATTGGTTGATTGACGTCTTTTACATACTGGATGGGAATCAAGCTAGAGCTATCTATCAGCCCTTCATCCAGCAGTGAAGCATGGGGAGGACCAGACGGCGAACCTGAGATCACACCTGCTCCCGTTTTCCGATAAAAACAACCCTACTAAGTTGAGGTCAAAATCATATCGCTATCATGGTGGCTAGCACCAAAGAGCACATCCACAGTCAATTAGATGGTATATTTACACCAGCATCAGTGGCAAGAAGACTTTTCAGAAGCCTAACCCTAGATGATGGTCCTGTTCTTGTGCAGGCCAAATTCACCACTCATTAATCGTCTATCCTACAATGCTTACAGATCACTGATCAGGGTCTAGAGGTGGTGCAGTCATTTGGGAAGGGAAGCTGATGATCACAACTAATTGCAGCAGACTCACTAGAGCTAGGCTGGAGGTGGTATTGTAGGTGCATGATGATTAGGACTACTCACAGGGTTGGGCCTGTGCATGCTTGGCTTGGACAGCCCTAGCGAAGCTATTTGCTTGGTGGTGAGTCCGAATTCGGGTCGCGTCCTCAGCAACTCTGGATCCTCCTCCAACAGCGGGCTCTCCTCCTCGGGCTCTTGTTGCTTGCCCGGGGCAAACCATTCATACTGTTGGCTAAGTTTGTTGGACAGGCTGTAAAAGTCCGCATCGCCATCATTGTGGTGCTCAGTGGGCCCGAAAGTCTTCCAATTTCGGCAAATTACAGGCGCGGGTTTGCATGCTCGCCCCTTGCTGACCACAGTGGAGCGTGATGCACAGGCTAAACCTCGGGAGTGAAGTACAGGGCAGTGCATTGAGAGTGATGCGTGCAACTGATTTAGACTTTGGATAGGCTATGCGCAAACCACAAGTAATAACAGACGATGGCTACAAAACTAAAAGGAGAAGCACCAGGCTAGCGCAAGCGGGCAAGTGATGTTAATTCGGTAGGACCAGACTGCGGCAGCAGATCGAATGAAGGCAAAGTCGGATGTACGGGCAGGCAGTACGGCCATAGCTGCGGTCGGCATCGTGGCCTTCAGAGTATCATAAGTAACCAGAAGTTCGTTTCGGAGTATATAAGGTGTCGGTTCCCTCGCCTGCGCACAGGCAATCATGTCACTTTCTAAGCTTTTAGCGTCGTCGTTTTCGAAGCTTGGCCTCACAAGCTTAGGTGGAAATGCCATCTCCTCATATAGCGTTCCGTTGGGTGGCAAGACAAGGTCGTTTGCCACTGACTCCTACCCCATAATTGACCATCAGGTATGGAGTGCCGACGCTGGATGCGTTTCGCGGAGTGAACTTGTTGCGGTTACCATGCATGATGCCCACTCGATTAAAAACTTCCGACCGATGTCACGCGATTAGTTCCCCTGGCTTAAAAAAACAATTGCATTGTTGTGGACCAGGTTGATGCAGTCGTCGTGGGTGCCGGTGGAGCTGGACTGAGGGCTGCCGTTGGATGCAGCGAGCTGGGTTTCAAGACTGCGTAAGTATATCCTCATTATTCCGTTATTCGATGGACGCGTTTTAGCTCCGGAGCAGATCTCTGACTTCGATTTCCTTTCGCAGCTGCATCACCAAGCTCTTCCCCACCCGATCCCACACGGTTGCTGCCCAAGGCGGCATCAATGCTGCTCTCGGGAACATGTCCCAGGATGACTGGCGGTGGCATGCTTACGACACAATCAAGGTGAATAACGCACTCGCCAACTTACTGGTGCCACGTGTTTGTGGCTTGGCTTACCTTTTGCAACAGCATTATCCTTCATTCATAGCTTTCCAGACAGAAGACATCTGCATGCCCTCCCCGTTCTTACCCCTGGTATGTGAATCCTGTAAAACATTGCATGATTGAACTTAAGGCACACATTCATGGAGCAGCTCTAGGATCCCCCTCATCGTCATAAACATGAATATTTCAGCACCAAGTGTAGAAGCAGGTAGATCCCTGCATGTAACTCGGCATGAGTGGGTAGGTGTGGAGGGTTATGCAACAGTATTAACATAACATGGGTGACAACGCTGACTTGGTGTTCGTGCCTAGCAGGCCTCGATGATCAGTGCCCATACAGCTGCACGAGTCTCTTAATATCCCCTCCCTGGGCGCTCTCCTGAACGGTGAATTGTTCCGGCTTCAAGGCTCCTAGCTTTCCTCATCTGCATCATTGTTGTGATTATCATCATCACGACTATCATCGCCGCCACCACCACCATCATGGGCACCACCACCACTTCATCATAATCGCAATCTTAATTCACATGTGTGAGCCCTACTAACGCCATCTATTACTCTTCTGGCAGGGCTCTGACTGGCTCGGTGATCAAGACGCAATTCAGTATATGTGCCGCGAGGCCCCTAAGGTATGCTTGGCATGTCACATGGGTGGTGGTGGCGGTGGTTATTGCAGTGCTTATGATGGTTAGGGATGGAAATAGATGTTCCATTTCGTGAATGATGCATGATTCGTAGTGATGGTCGCAAGGTAATGGTCATGGGGTGGAGGTTGGTGTGTACCGGTTGATGGTTGATGAATATAGAGGTGCCATTTTGTTAATGGCAGATGATTTGTAGTGAAGGTGCTAATTTATGGGGTGAGGGTAAGTGCGTGCGGCTTGATGTTTGGAATGCCCTGGATTGGCGGTGGGGAGAGATGTACCCTGGTGTGGTATGGGATGTAATCTGGGTCACAGTATAGCTCTGGGTCACAGTATAGCAAGACTGCTGGTGGCTCAAGCCTGTTTGTTGCACATTCTTTTGCACATTTTGGTGCTTGTATGCGCTTGGCTATTTGGTGTTTCAACTGAGGGGAATTAAAATGCATCAGACTCTCATTGCAGAATTCCCTCGGAGATGTCCTGTAGCCAGACGTGTCAAGTGTGCTCCTCCCTCTTCATATGTTGTGAAGAAGCCTGTTTGTCGCAATCTCATATGGGTATAAGCTTATTATTTATCTCAATCTCGTATTAGTATAAGCTTTGCTGCCAGGCATCTTATATGAGCCCCCCACCCTCTTCATGTGTGCAGGCCGTCATTGAGTTGGAAAACTATGGTGAGTGAGATTGGATGTAATTTTGCAGAGTGGGGTACATCATTCTCGAGTACTGCAATTGTGTGTTTCAGCTTTGCCTGGCCTCACTCTATCTACCGGTACCTGTAAGTTAGGGATTTGCGGTAGTTACATGTCACCGCTCAGCCCTATTCCATCGATGTAAATGCGGCATAGGTTTTGTGCATGCTAGTTAAACAGAGTTGACAAATACATATTATGCCTCATTAAGAGATTGGGGTTGATGGGGGCAGCCTGTTTGCTTGCACTGGGGCCAACCACTAAGTTGATGTACTTACTTAGTGGGAAATGCATCTGCTGGGACTGGGCAAGACTTTGATGGGGCTGATGCACACTAATGTGATTGACATGCCCGATTGTACCACATTTCTGACCGTTATGAGCCAAGCCTCAGCCGCAGCATGCTCCCAATCCTCTGGTGATTAGTGTTACACAAGGAAGTTGCGGTCCACCTTCACAGTAACCTTAAACACCTTGACAAACCAGATTTACCCTGGGAACGTACTCAAATCAGGGTAAGGAAATAAATTTGAAAATATAAAACTCAGTCCTAAAAAGTTTTAATCGCCCAACCCTATACGTAGGCCTCCCCTTCTCCCGCACCGAGGATGGCAAGATCTACCAGCGTGCTTTCGGTGGCCAGTCCCTGGACTTTGGACGTGGAGGACAGGCTTACCGTTGCTGCGCTAGCGCTGATAGGACGGGTCACGCCATGCTCCATACCTTGTATGGCCAAGCCATGAAGCACGACATTCAGTTCTATGGTGGGATTATGGCCAAGCCTCGAGCGCAACACACAGTTTTATGGTGGGGGTTTGGTCAAATCATATGGCACAACATTCATTCCGATTCCCACCCCCGGTGACTCCCACACCCACTCCCACACACTCTCTGCGCTAGTGCTGATAGGACGGGTTACGTCATGCTCAACACCTTGTATGGCCAAGCCATGAAACACATCACTCAGTTATATGGTGGGGGTATGACCAAACCATATGGCACAGCATTCATTCCGATTCCCAGTCCCGAATCCACCATCGCTCTCAACCCCACTCCCACCCCTACTCTCACTCCCACTCTCACCCCCATCCACAACCATACCCTAACACATCCACCTGACCGCCATGTGGCCTAACCGCAGTTGAATACTTTGCTTTGGACCTGATCATGGATAAGGACGGCGCATGTGTTGGTGTCATGGCGCTCTGCATGGAGGATGGCTCCCTGCATCGATTCCAGGTAGGCTACGTGGTATGGGTTGATTTGGGTGCTGGGTAGCGGTTTTGGATTTGGGTCTGTTGCCCACACTAGCTATAATCTAGTCATGTGGTGGTGTCGTGGCGCTCTGCATGGAGGGCGGCTCCCTGCATCGATTCTAGGTGAGGGGGCTAGGTGATTATGTTGAGTTGGGTGCTGGGAAGCTGGATTCTGGCCTGTTACCCTCACTAGCCTGAATCTAGCCTGGAGGGCCTGTTTTGCAGTGCTTAATCGCTTACTCCCACACCCAAGCACATGCACAGCCCCCCCCACCACCACCACCACACACACGCGCGCGCGCGCCATCTCATGCACACCGCTCTCCCTATGTATCTGTGCAGGCCCACAAGACTATCCTAGCCACCGGTGGCTATGGACGCGCGTACTTCTCTGCCACCTCTGCCCACACATGCACTGGTGATGGCGGTGCCATGGCTGCCCGCGCTGGCGTGCCACTCCAGGATCAGGAGTTTGTTCAGTTCCACCCCACTGGTGTCTACGGAGCCGGCTGCCTCATCACTGAGGGCTCTCGAGGGGAGGGAGGTGTGTTGCGCAACAGCGAGGGTGAGCGCTTCATGGAGAGGTGAGTGGTTGTGTGTGCCCTACAACAGCCTGCACCTGTGCAGGCTAATAAACAGGTGTGAGTGGGTGTGTGTGCTCTACGGCAGCCTGCACCTGTTCAGGCTAATAAAGAGGTGTGTGTACCCTACGGCCGCCTGCACCTGCTCAGGTTAATAAACAGGTGTGCGTGGGTGTGGGTGTGCTCTACGGCAGCCTGCACCTGTTCAGGCTAATAAAGAGGTGTGAGTGGATGTGTGTGTACCCTACGGCTGCCTGCACCTGTTCAGGTTAATAAACAGGTGTGCGTGGATTTGTGTGCTGTTAGGCATCCGGAACCTTTTTATTTTGCATAAAAAAATGCACTAAATATATTGCCCCCAGTGCAATGTATTCAGGACGATGTGACCGATGCGAGGCACCAGAATGCAACGGTTCTTAGTAGGGAACGGCAACTAATATAAGTGTTCGGAAAACTAATATTATAATAATGTCACAATAATATTAGTTATTCTAAGAAATTCAAAATTCTGGTGCGGCGGCTTGTCCATGTAATACCAACTAACATTTACTAAGATCATTAATTCACCCATTAATTCATTAGTATTATGGAACGTAGCCTTTGACGTAGGCACCTCATCCACACCCCGTCTATTTGGCAGGTATGCTCCCTCAGCGAAGGACCTTGCCTCTCGTGATGTGGTGTCCCGTGCTATGACCTTGGAAATCCGTGAGGGTCGCGGTTGCGGTCCTGAGAAGGACCACCTGTACCTGCACCTGAACCATCTGCCCCCAGAGCTGCTTGCTGAGCGTCTCCCTGGTATCTCTGAGACAGCTGCCATTTTCGCAGGCGTGGATGTTACCAAGGTGCGTGGCTCTGAGCAGGACTTTTCTTTTCCGCTTTTCTTAACTTCAACTTGGTCCCGTGGCTCCAGCCAGCAATTTGGCTGCTTGCCAACTTAGGCTCTTCTTAGCAGCTCCTAGGCAGCTCCTTGAGGCATGTCTGTGGAGGTGTGTGGCCTTGAGTTGAAGGCACTGTGGAGCCATGCCACAATCCTAGCTGATGTGATTTGAATCATGTGATGTGTTTGTAAGCCCCCACCCTTCCCCCCAAACACACATACTCTACCACACACACGCATACACGAACACGCCACCCAACATTGCCTACCTACCGGTACCATCAACCATCCAAGTAACCACCACCACACTTCCCACCTCCCAATCCTGCCCACCTTCACTTGCAGGAGCCCATCCCTGTACTGCCTACAGTGCACTACAACATGGGAGGCATCCCCACCAACTACCATGGTGAGGTAGTGAACCCCAAGCCTGGAAACGTTGATGCCATCGTGCCAGGTCTGATGGCTGCCGGAGAGGCTGCATGTGCCTCGGTGCATGGTGCCAACCGGCTGGGTGCTAACTCCTTGCTCGATATTGTTGTCTTTGGCCGGGCGTGCGCCAACCGCGTTGGTGAGTAGTGGGTACATCTGGAGTCGGTTACAGCACCAGGAAAATTGTAATCAGTAATGCAGATCGCTGGAGTCAAGGTGGACTGACTAACTATATTAAAACGAATCGAAAAAGAAAAATCATGTTCCAAAGCCTGGACCGCCTCATCCCCCCTCTACCTCACAATGCCGAAGAGAACTCCATCGCTTGCTTGGACAATCTGTGCAACCCCAAGGGCAGCCTGTGCACTGGTTATATTCACTGAACATGCAGAAGATTGTTTATAATGATGCAGCCCCCCGAAGCCAGGCCCCCCCCTCACTTCTCATCCCTCACCTCATATCCCAGGGGAAACCTTGAAGCCCGGCACCCCTCACCCTCCTCTGCCCGCAAATGCTGGAGAGAACGCCATTGCTCGCTTGGACAAGCTGCGCTATTCCAAGGGCAGCCTGCGCACTGCTGATATTCGTCGGAACATGCAGAAGATCATGCAGAATGATGCCGCCGTTTTCAGGACTCAAGAGACCCTGGCTGAAGGTTGTGGCAAGATTGATGCCTGTGTCGACACTTTTCAGGATGTTAAGGTAACCCGGATTTTCTTGGGGGCCTTGTCGGGAGTCAAATTGCCGCTGTCCTTAGTACTCATAAGGGGATGTGAAGAAGATTGATGCTTGTGTTGATACTTTTTCTGATGTGATGGCACTCCGAACGGGTCCATGTATTATCTGGGGTCTCAGTCCAATAATGATAATAATAGTCCAACTTAGTGCAGACTTTTTCTAGTGCACATTGCCAAGATAACCTAGCTGTTCTCCGGTGCACAGTGTCAAGATAATCCGACTGTCTTCTGAGTTGATCAGCTAACCTCTTATGTCATATTCTGATGATAAGGAAGTGTTTTGGCTGAGGGGTAGTCAGTTTGGCCATGAACAGTGGAACTTTTGGTGTGATTTGTTTTGGGGGTGGGGTGGGTGGCTAACACTTAGCATGCTGAGTTAGGATGGTCGTAGTGGGACTTCCGGACTGGGCGGGAACGAATAGCTGTGGGGGCTGGGTTTGGGTGTGAGAGGCCTTCCTCCCATGTTCTCATGTGTTGGCATCGCGTGCAAGTCGTGGCATCAACTAAATGTTTTGAATTTTACCTGGTTGCAGGTTACTGACCGCAGCCTGGTCTGGAACACTGATCTTATTGAGACCTTGGAGCTTGAGAACTTGCTGATCAATTCTGCAATTACCATGCATAGGTGAGTGCCTAAGAGGCTAAGCTTTAGAACCTGAGCTTGCTATCATGTGCCCTGATTCATCTGCCTATTCTTTCCTGGTACCATGAAATGCTGAGGCAATGCAGGTGCTCAGATATTGCGTGCTGGCAGATGATAGCAGTACTACACACCCTCTATGGTGAAAGCTATATGATGTACAGAAGTACTAAGATATTAACCTTAACTCAGTTGCTGTGGCTGTGGTTTAGATATATGTATGGGGGAAGTCAAAGTCAAGTCAATGTCAAATACAGTAGTTAGTGGAGAGGCTGTCAGTGTTAGCTGTATTATGGTTCTACCTGTGGATCTCTCTAGACCGTAACCTTCTAGACAATCCAACAGAGCTAAAGCTGGAATCATCAGCAAACTGTGCATAGCTGTGCTGCTGGCTGCACACAGTAGGTTTGCATGCGCATGTTTTGTACCATTGCATTGCGGAGGGTCAAACTGGTGCAAAAAGAACAGCTTAGTGCAGTAAACTGTAGGGCAGGACCTTACACACCACGCTTCTGCCTCTTGTTTGCAGTGCGGAGCAACGAAAGGAGTCCCGTGGTGCCCATGCTCGCGAGGACTTCCCCAACCGAGATGACAAGGACTGGATGAAGCACACTATTGGATACTTTGACTGGGAGAAGAAGGGCTCCAAGGTAAGCTGACTGGTTGATAAGGGACTTGAACTAGAACTTGGTTACTTGGCTCCAGCCTTGCAGGCTCCAGTAATATGATTAAATGAGTGCTCTAGTGATAATCCAATCTGACTTCGTGCTTTCCCTATCTAGTTAGCGCTAAAGTGTTAACCTTATCTGATCCCGTGCTTTCCCTTCATCCTCACCAGGTGGGCATCGACTACAGGCCTGTCCACACACAGCCTCTGGACAAGGAAATGGATCACATCCCACCCAAGGCCCGTGTCTACTAATTAGCCTGAGTCGTCAGCTTATGCTTCAACTTGATCTTGGTTACTTCACTGGCGGTAGCCTTGAAATGTGCTCGCTGTCTTCTGCAGTAACATGATCAATCCGAACCCCGGTTTATTCTACCGCCAGCTTATGCAACATGGTTTATTTTGCCTCGCTTAGAGCTGGGCCAAACACAGTAAAACTTCCTGTAGTCTACATTCATTACCGGTAACGTCCGAAGTGGGCAACAGCCATAGATATTAATTCATGGTATGGTTACATGGTCTACGACCAAAGATATTCTATGATTATTACATGGTTTTTACGACCATAGATATTATATGATTATTACATTGGTTTTCAGGTAACAGGGGCTCTCAGACCGTCTTTCATCTCCAAGCCTCCCCGACCAACCCTACACTCGTGCTTAAGTCGCGAAATATCCAGTGAAGCTGTGTTGTTAGAAAGGCAGCTCATCTGGAGTCGACCTGGCAATCTGTTTCGCAAATACCTGTTGCCACGATGGTTAGAGAAATGAAAGCTTGTGAAAATAAGAGAGGTAGTGGGTGAGTGTTTTCCATCAATATTTCATCTGCAGTCCTGTTGTCTCCCACGTTTGTCAGTTGCAAATTGTTCACAGTTAAACTGCTTGCTTGAACTTGGTTACATGGCTCCAGCCATCAATGTTGCGGCTTGTCCCCATTGGCATTGACATCAACAAGTAAGCTGTAACATCATTTTCAGAATATGCTTGATATATCGTGAACTCTTCTACCGTCATGGGCAAAGTTGGCCAGGGTTGTTCAGGAGGATTCCCAGCTCTGCAGCATTGAGAACAGTTGTTTGTCCTGCATCCCGATACGCAACAAATTCCAGAGCATGCGTCCTATGACCCAACCAAACCAGTATAGCCTGCATCCTGAGATGCAACCGGCCCTTAACCTGCGCCCAGAGACGCATCCAACCCATTGAAGCTGTGTCTGAGGCGCAACGGACCCTTTGACGCAGAGTCCTGGACAACCCTGCTGTAGGGCACTCACATAACTAAACATATTTGGCTAAAGCTAGGACGGCAATGACGTCCCATTCCAGCATCGCTCTGATTACTGTACCCTACTTCCTTTAAAATTGATCACTGGAGCCAACCACCAATTCAGATAACCTAACCTCCTTTCAAAGATACAATCTGCGTTTAACTCCTGCACAAGTGTGGTATTGTGTGGTCAGGTTCTCAGTTGGTCCCTACCATCTAGCTGACGGCCTGGCACCTAAGATAACACGACAGGCAATTAACCGGGCAAAGGAGTACCCTTTTCCAGAAAAGCTCCGCCAGATTTGGGCATCCCATCATTGGTTATGGCTTATGAAACGTAGCTTGCAGTTCACGCTGACAGGAAGCGCCCTTGAATGACCATGAAAACCGCTACGATGGCATTCGCCAGCTTCCTCGAGCACCAGGTCAGTATGTCACTCCCCCCTAGAAACGTATCTGGATAGATTTGGAGTGGGGCAACGTACAGTTAGGGCCAGTTTCAAATACTACCGGTCTGTCTGTTTGAACATACCAATTCGGGCAAACGCCCGCGGCGCCAAGAAGCGAAGTAGCTCATTTGCCTTTCTAAAAAGCTGAGCGGAATGTGCCACGTATCAAAAGCCCTCTTCTGCGAATTTTGAGCATGGTGCGACTAGCTGGCTTTTCAGCCATCAACAATGCGGAGCAGCAGGTGCGCCTTTCGAGACATTCCCGTCACGGCTAATCGGCAGTTCGTTTCCAGATCGAATCGATCTAAATCCGACCTCCCCACAGGCCGCAAACCAAAGGAATGCGGAAACACTAGAGGCCCAGGAGGCCCGGCTGGTGAGTATGTGGAGGGGGTGAAGCTACCTAGGGGGTGACCCTGCACATGGGTGCTGCCAAGTGTACAATATATGCATTTATAGGCTGACACTGGGAAGATTGGGGCATGTGTCAACTAAGCCTGGCTCTCACCTAGAGGGTTGGGGCAAGCGTGACACAAGTTCGGTGCTCACATGGGGAGGTATAGATAATTTATGTTTGCATCAGACTTCGTGAGTATTTCTAGGGCTGTTGAATTGGCGTGTGTGTCAGGGTGGGGGTTGGTTGGGGGATCAAGGCGGATACTTTTTTTCTTGTAAATATGTGTCGACTGTAAAAGAAATGGGACAAAAATTACACAAAAATCCTGGGTGGGTGGGTGGGGGGGAGGTCGGTTTGCCCATGTGTCACCTAGTAAAGTTTACATTTTTACATAAAATTTACTAGAAATGTAAACTTTACTAGGTGACACATTTAGAGGATGGCTTTGATAGGATTAGAGGATGGCTTTGATACACCACAGTTTTTCCAGCCCAGGTGCGTGTATCTGTCCGGGTGCCATCCCAAAATGTTCGTATGGCTAATCATGGAGCTCAGTAGTGGAAGTTTCTATTGTATGTGAAAAGATTATACATGCAAGTTATGAACCACCTTTATGTGTGTGGACAGTCCAGTGTCAGACACCAGCTTCAGAGACCTTCTCCTTCAACCTCCCACCCAACCACCCACCCAACCACTGACCAGCATGCTGGATGGTCTTGTGTGTAGGGAACGGCAACATGGCGTCATATGATATTATGTCATCATATTATATCATATGATGCCAGCAGTCTCACTAGGCCAAAGTTACCATTGAAATACAATATCATATGATGCAATTTGTATGATATCATATGATATTATACTCACCTTTGGCCAACATCATATGATATGCCGATCCCTACTTGTGTGTGCAGGTGTCCACATATGAAGCCGCGCTTGGTTCTCTTGCTGGGGGAGAAGACATTCAGCGCTGTGTTTCCATGCTTCAGCAGCTTCTGGAGGAGCCCCTGCTTGCAGGGGACAAGGGTGAGAAGATAGGGTTTAGGGTTTTAGGATACATGATTTAGTGTTTAGTGTTTAGTGTTTGGTTTTGGTTTGGAGGAGCCCCTGCTTGCAGAAGATACGGGTGAGAAGATGGGGTTCAGCGTTTTAGGATATATGATTTAGGGTTTAGGGTTTAGGGTCTTGGTTTGGAGAAGCTTCTGCTTGCAGGAGACAAGGGTGAGGAGGTGGGGTTTAGGGTTTTAAGATATATGATTTATGGTTTATTGTCTATGGTTTAGGGTTTGGTTTTTGGTTTGGAGGAGCCCCTGCTTGCAGGCAACAAGGGTGAGAAGATGGGGTTTAGGGTTTTACGATTTAGGGTTCAGAGTTCGGTGTGAATGAGTAGCCAGGCAGGGGAGCTGCCTAGAAGCTGCTGCGTACGGCCCAGAAGATAATCACTGATGGGCCTGTGTGTTGCGTATCTTTGTGTTGTGCTGTGCTGTGCTGTGCTATGCTGTGCTGTGCTGTGCTGTGCTGTGCTGTGCTGTGCTGTGCTGTGCTGTGCTGTGCTGTGCTGTGCTGTGCTGTGCTGTGCTGTGCACGCAAGCCTGTGGTCAGATATAACCCCCAATAAATACAATACCGGTACACCACCTATCTCATGAACACCCTTGATGGGAAGCTTGGATCATACCTCTCTCCTTTAGTTATCATTGAAGGCCCAAATATTCAGGAGTGGGGCGTGATGAATCAAAGAACACGAAGCTGTGAGATATACACGGGTTCCTCGTAGTGGATGTACAACAGATCATAGGACACCAAACCTCATAATGGATGTACAACAGGTCATAGTGGATGTACAACTGATCATAGGACATCAAACCTCATAGTGGATGTACAACAGGTCATAGTGGATGTACAACAGATCATATGACACCAAACCTCATAGTGGATGACCTTTCAAAACGATCTGACCACCCTTATCAACCTCAGGTGACTGGCCCAAGTAGCGGGTCTACGCGCAGGTGGTGTGGGCCGATGGCCTCGGTCAACGCCGAACCCATAGGTGTCACCAGTGTATCAGTGTAATAGTGTAATAGTGTAACAGTGTAACCGTGTAACCGGTGTATCTGTGTAACAGTGTAACCGTGTAACCGTGTAACCGGTGTAGCAGTGTAACAGTGTAACCGTGTAACCGGTGTATCCATGTAACAGTGTAACAGTGTAACCGTGTAACCGGTGTATCCGTGTAACAGTGTAACAGTGTAACCGGTGTATCCGTGTAACAGTGTAACCGTGTAACCGGTGCAGCAGTGTAACAGTGTAACAGTGTCACTGGTGATACACTGTCATCAGTGTAACAGTGTAACAGTGGGGTCTCTGCTACATTGAGGGCGGTAACCACCTATCTCACAAATACTCCTAGTTCCTTCCCTGTGCCTTCTTTCCCCCTCCGCTAAAAGTGAACTGCAGCCAGCATCCCAAGAATCTGCGCAGACTCATCATCAACAACCTGCCCCCCTCAACCCCATGCCTCGTCAAAACATGTATTTGTATAGCCACCTATCTCGCGAATACTCCCTGTATCTCCCCCATGCCCCCCCATTTCCTCCACAAACAGTGAACTGCAGCCAGTTTTCGAGAACCACCTATCTCTTGGTGGTTGGCCCCAGCGCAAGCGAGCGGGCTGGTCCCCTCAACCTTATGCCATATATATATACATTCGTCATAAGGCACACCATTTCTTTATTTAACCACCTATCTCACACATACTCCATGTGCCTTCCCTATTCCTGCACTTACAGTGAACTGTAGCCAGTCTCTCAAGAATCTGCGCATCCTCATTATCAAGAACCTGGCCCCACTGCTGGATGATTCGCCCCAGGACCAGTGTGCTCTATACGGCGAGGCAGCACGGTGAGGAGGGGGGAAGGGGGTAGGTAAGGTGAGGGGGACTGTTATATAGGGTGAGGGGCAGAGGGGTAGGAGAGAGGTGCCCCAGGACCAGTGCGCTCTATACGGCGGGGCAGCACGGTGAGTGAGGGGGCCTGGTGTGTTGGGTTAGGGGCTCTGATAGGTAATGGGAGTGGAGGGAGGCGGGGGGGGGGGGGGGGGGCGGGTGGGGGGGGGGGTCGAGAGGGGGGGGTGGGGGGTGAGTGGGTGGGTTTGTTGGGGTGGGGGGGGAGGGGGGTGGGGGGGGGGGGGGTGGGGGGGGGGGGGGGGGCGGTGGGGGTGGGGATGGCTTGGGGGGGCTGGTGGGGTGGGGGGGGGAGGGGGGGGGGTTGTGTGGTGTGTTTTTTTTTTTCTTTTTTGGTGTTTTTGGGGGTGTTTAGTTGTTTTTGTTTTTGTTGTTTTTTTTTTTTTCTTTTTTTCCTTTTTTCCCTTTTTTCCTTTTTTTCTAACTTGTTCTCTTGTTTTTTTTTTTTTCTTTTTTTCTTTTTTTTTTTTTTTTTGGTTTTTGTTTGTTTTTTTTTTTGTTTTTTTTTTTTTTCTTATTTTTATTTTTTTTCTTTTTTATTTTTTTTTTTTTTTCTGTTTTGTTTTTTTTTTTTTGTTATTTCTTGGTTTTGTTTTTTTTTTTTTTTATTTTTTTTTGCTCGCCAACTCTAAAATATTTTTTTAGGGGAGGCTTTATTTTTTTTTTTTTTTTTTTTTTTTATTTTTTTTTTTGCGTTCCCCCTTTTCTTCTGCAGAGGGATGAAAGGGTGGGAAAAAGGCGGGGCGGAGAAAAGGGGTGAGAGGGGGATGATTCACCTCTTATGAACCAGTGCGTTCTATACCCCAAGGCAGCACGGTGAGTGAGGGTCCTGGTGCGTTGGGTGAGGGGGTTAGATAAGGTGAGGGCAGCGGGGACGGGTGAGATGGACCCCCAGGACTGTGCGCTGTATAGCGTGTAGGCTGCGAGATGGGAGGGGGGGGGGGGGGCGGTGGGGGATTAGACGGGGGGAACAGGGAGGTATGAGAGGGCGGGGGGGAAGTGGGGGTATCGAGATGTGTGTGTGCTGTGGTGTGTGTTTGTGTGTGGGGGAGGTGGGGTGTGAAAAGGGGGGGATAGGAGGGGGGGAGGGGATGAGATGGTGTGACGATATTCGCCTCTAGGACAGTGCCGCCACTGGTCACGGCGCAAACGGTGAGGTCGGAAGGTGTTGGGTGGGGGGGGGAGGGGAAGGAAGGGGCTGGTTAGGTAAGGTGACAGTACGGGTTCGGTATGATGGGCTGATGGGGGTGTAAGGTATTACGGTGAGGGTATCTGGTGATAGGGTGAGGGAGGGTTGGGATGAACTGTCGAGGGGCTAGCTGGCTAGATGTGAGAGTGACCTGCAAGGTAGGACTCTATGCATATGTCTACTTTTAGTTTTTGTATGTCACGACGATCGCATTCCGGCGCTACATGCGACGCAGTGTGGGTCCCGCTAAACTGTCTAGAAAATGCGCCCACCAAACCCTCACACCCTCCCGCATGGTGAGGGACCCCCCAGAATTCCCGTTTACTTTCGTTATTTTATATCAGTCAATCAATCAACCAATCATCCCATCATCCGCCATCGCACACAGCCATCCTAATCATGCCCTCCATCCATCCATCCATCCATTTATTCTCCATCCATCCATCCATCCTCCATTCCATGCCATCCATCCATCCATGACCATCCATCCATACCATTCCGTCCGTGCCTTGCCTTCCGTCCGTCCGTCCGTCCGTCCGTTTCCGTCGTCCGTGCGCTACCATCCATCCATCCATGTGCCATCATCCATTTATATCCATTTATATCCATTTATCCATCCATCCATTTATCCGATCCATCCATTTCAACTCCTCCATCCATCCCATCCATTTATCCATCCATTTTTTATATCCATCCATTTAATCCATCCAATCCATCCCTCCATCCATCCATCCATCCATTCC
>JACBWV010000673.1:4283445-4322076 GCA_013435795.1 Chlamydomonas sp. ICE-L
ATGGCAGGAGGGAGAAGGGGGGGGGGGGATGGCAGGAGTAAAGGGGGGGGGGGGGGGGGGGGGGGGGGGCTAAGAAGGGTAGGAAGGAGTGAGGGATGAAAGGGGGGGGACAGGGGGGGAGGAGAGAGGGACGGTTGGAGGGGATAATAGGGAAGTAGGTGAGAGGGATGAGAGGAGTGAGATCAGATGGGGGGGTAAGAAGAGTGGGAGAAGGGGAGGAGAAGAGTGGAGGTAGGGGGGGGGGGGGGGGAGAGGAGAAGAGGTGGAGTATGGCTTGGAGGGGGGAAGAAGGGGGAGGAGAAGAAGGGTAAGAGGATGGGCCCCCCCCCCCCCCCCCCCCCCCCCCGTCTCGCCCCCTCAGCTCTTATGGGACCACGGTGACTTCCTTGGATGTGCATCTGTCTCCACCCAACTCGTCCAGCTGGATCCCTGGCACCCAGAGGCACTTGCCTTCCTGGCAGCTGCCCAGAAGCTGCTCCACCGCCCCCTCCTCTCCAACGGCAACCTCATCCCCCCCAACTCTACCTCCCTCTCCTCCTTAGCACACCCACACCCCATGGATTACGCCCTCTGGGAGCCAGCAGATGGGAACCTGGGCCACGGCCAAAACCCTCTTGAAGCCTCCCTTTCCTGCATCCCCACTGCTAAGCGACTCTGCCTCCGCACTGATGTCCCCCCCCCCTCAACAGCATCCACCTCCTCCTCCTCATCATCTCCCGGATGTCTCAACCTCGCTGACGAGCTTGTCGTTGGGATCGACACATCGCCCATTTCCTTGCAACTACATGGAGAAGGCAATGCCGTTGGTAGCGACCCCCATCGTCGTGCACACCAACCCAGCTTGCTACTGCAGCTGCTGCAACAACTGAACCAGTGCCTGGGCGACGGCTCTTGCAGTCTGCCCTGGGCTCCTCCCACACAGCCACGGGGACGCAAGGCCACGCCATCTAAGATGATGCATGACATGGCACACAGGACGTTGCTGGGGCGGCCTGTAACTGTCCAAATCTTAGCTAACGCCCTTGGTGAGTGCCTTCCTCAGCAGTACTTTCTACTGCTGATACCTTCTGTCTACCTTCTTTCTACCTTTGAGTTACATTCTTGTTACCATCTTTCTGCCTGGCCTGTAACTGTCAAAATCCTAGCTGCCGCCCTTAGCGAGTGCCTTCCTCAGCAGTACTTTCTACCTTCTGGCTACCTTCTGGCTACCTTCTTTCTACCTATCTTGTTGCCTTCTTGTTACCTTCTTTCTGCCTGGCCTGTAACTATCAAAATCCTAGCTGCCGCCCTTAGTGAGTGCCTTCCTCAGCAGTACATTCTACCTTCTTTCTACCTTCTGGCTACCTTCTTTCTACCTATCTTGTTGCCTTCTTGTTGCCTTCTTGTTGCCTGGCCTGTAACTATCAAAATCCTAGCTGCCGCCCTTGGTGAGTGCCTTCCTCAGCAGTACATTCTACCTTCTTTCTACCTTCTGGCTACCTTCTGGCTACCTTCTTTCTACCTATCTTGTTGCCTTCTTGTTGCCTTCTTGTTGCCTGGCCTGTGTCTGTCAAAATCCTAGCTGCCGCCCTTGGTGAGTGCCTTCCTCGGCAGTACTTGAAATCTTCTTTCTACCTTCTTTCTACCTTCTGGCTACCTTCTGTCTACCTTTCTTGTTGCCGTCTTGTTGCTTCCTTGTTGCCTGGCCTGTGTGTGTCGAAATCCTAGCTACCACCCCCAGTGAGTGCCTTCCTCAGCAGTACTTTCTACCTTCTTTCTATCTTCTAGCTACCTTCTCTCTACCTTTCTTGCTGCTTTCTTGTTGCCTTCTTGTTGCCTTCTTGTTGCCTGGCCTGTATCTTTACTTGAAATCTTCTTTCCACCTTCTTTCCACCTTCTTTCTACCTTTCTTGTTGCGATCTTGTTGCCTTTTTGTTGCGTGGCGTGTATCTGTCGAAATCCTCTTTCTACCTTTCTTGTTGCTTTCTTGTTGCTTTCTTGTTGCCTTCTTGTTGCCTTCTTGTTGCCTGGCCTGCGTGTGTCAAAATTTTAGGTGTCACCCTTGGTGATTCCCTTCCTCTGCATTACTTGTTACCTTCTTGCTACCCTCTTGCTACTTTCACGTGTGTGTGTTTGTTTGTTTGTGGGGTTTGTGTGTGTGTGGATGTGTGTGGTGTGTGTGTGTGTGTTTAAGTGGATGTGTGCGTTGATTTGTGGGGTTGTATGTGGTGTGTGTGTGTTGACTTTGGGGGTTTGTGCGGATGTGTGTGCGTGGATGTGTGCGTTGATTTCTGGTTTTTATGTGTGGTGTGTGTGTTGATATGTGGGGTTTGTGTGCGTGTGTGTGTTGATTTGTGTTCTCTGTGTGTGGATGTGTGTGTGTTGATTTGTGGTGTGTGTGTGGATGTGTGTGTGTTGATTCGTGGTATGTGTGTATTTATGGTTTGTGTGTATTTGTGGTGTGTGTGGATACGTGTTTTTGTGTTGATTTTTGTTGTGTGTGTAGATGTGTGTTTGTGCGTGTGTGTTGATTTGTGGTGTGTGTGGGTATAATATATATAATATATATACTAAACATATATAGACTAAACATATAT
This sequence comes from Chlamydomonas sp. ICE-L, assembly GCA_013435795.1. Classification (NCBI taxonomy): domain Eukaryota; kingdom Viridiplantae; phylum Chlorophyta; class Chlorophyceae; order Chlamydomonadales; family Chlamydomonadaceae; genus Chlamydomonas; species Chlamydomonas sp. ICE-L. The sequence continues at coordinate 4,286,022 of JACBWV010000673.1, forward strand.
ATAACATATATACTAAACATATATATAATACATATACTAAACATATGTGTATGCTAAATATGTATATAATATATCGAGGGGGGGGCAAGAGAAAAGATTTCTTACTGCATGTTCGATATGGATAGAGAACCGCCAGCAATAGTTGATACCAAAAATCATGTCGATACACCCACGGGCTGAGATACGAGGGGGGGGGGGGGGGGGGAAGGTCTGACTGTTGCCCAATTTTATTTGTACCTCGTTTAACTTCCTTGCCAGTGCGAATTTTTGAGCGTGAGGTACACCAATGAGTATGTCTCGACGAGAGGAGTGTGAGTCTGCAGTCGCTAGTAAGTTACACGCAGGGTGTAATTGGTGGATCTCCTGGAAGGTACATCCAGGCTGGACGTCACCCAGACCTTCGCGCCCAGCTTCGCACGAGCGGTAGTTGGGCAAAAAAGGCGCGAGCGCAACGCGTCCGGAGGCGCGGTCTGAATTCTGGTCCCCTACAAGGTTCCTAAAGCAGTCGAGCCTGGGGTCGAGCCCCCCCCCCCCACACCCCACCCACCCACCCACCCACCCCACACACCACACACACACACCACCCGAGCAGACCATCAGGCTCCAGAATACAATTTGAGACGATTAAGCCATGATAATGATGATAATATAGATAGATAGACAGATGAATAACGCCTTCAGTTATTTTTATACATTTGTGATCTCCTCCAAGGACGCAGACAACTGCTGAGCGCCCAAGAAAGTTGTAAAAATACTAAAATCTAAATGTCTTTGTCCAAACTTGATATTTGTATATTTTGGTTGAATGGTTTGAAAGGCCTTGGCGAGATGATGCTCATGGACCCCCCTTTCACTATGTAATACTTCCTGGGTGTCCAGATATGAGATCTCAAAAGGGGTGAGGGTTAGGGGGGGGGGGGGGGGGGGGGGGGGGGGGTCACCAGGGGTCAAAATAACAACTTCCGAACATGCGGTCAGTCAACTTTATTCTTGCACCCCCCCCCTCGTAATATATATACTAAACATACACTCCCCCCTTCAGATGAAGACTCCAGGAAAGTGGCCTCACTCAAGTTGGCCCCTGAAGCCTTGGCTAGCTCTTACAGCAAGCCAGCTAGCGCTGACAATGCCGCCCTCTCAATTGGAGGTGATGACCAGGTGAGAGACGTTGTTTAACAGGGGAGGAAAGTAATGATAACGCCTGGTGGGGCGTAGTATTAAGGGAGCCCCGTCTTACAGCGGTAGGGAACGGGCAGCTACTTTACCTGGACAAAGCTACCATGGCGGTTGACAGCGACCGCGGGCACTTAAGCGCACCTGTGGGGATTTGAACCCGGCACCTACGTCATTCTAGTGGCTCTGCCACTGAGCTATTTGTCGAACGGGGAACAGGGAATGAACCAGGAATGGGCACATCTGGTGAAATAAAACTAAAGCAGACACCCAACAGGCCTGGAAAGGGCGAAAACTAAACATAGCCCCCTGGGAGAAAGGACGAAGGGGTGACGTTGAAGCTTCTATCCGTTTCAGAATAGGTTCTTCTAGTAGCAGTGATTTTGTACTTTCCTAGGGTGGGGTCCAGGTAGTGATTCGGGTAGAGCAGCCCAAAGGGCGGCCCCGGCGGGGTTGGGGGCTGGGATGTCAGGGTAGTGGAATTTTTGGCAAAAATGGGGTCCCAGGTAGCGATCTCTTTAGGTAGCGGAAAAAGTACTGGACACACTGGTGACGTGCCGCATCTAAATCTGTCTTTGAAGAGTCTTCCCACGAATGATCTCAGATCTCCCTCCCCCTTCCCCTCCCGACCGCCCCTCACCACCGCCCATCCAACTGTCTTCACCCCCGCCCCGCCCCGCCCCACCCCACCCTCAGGCCATTCAGTCACTAGTGAGCACCAAGACACCAGACACAGAGCAGGACGGGATGCTGACAGAGGATGCTCCAGAAGTGAAGCGCGGAGTTGCACCAGCAGCAAGTGAAAAGGATCTTGGTGAAAAAGGTCTTGGTGAAAAAGAGCTTGTAGGGGGAGATGTGGACATGCTCCCTGCCTCTCCCGAGGCAGCGAATGGGGGCAGCGACAAGGAGAATGCAGGGGAGAATGATCGCTCTGCACCCAAGCCCAAGCCAAGGCAAGCCGAGCCAAGCCAAGCCAAGCTGAACGTGCCCAGCAGGGGAATGAAGGAGCAGGACCTCCCCGGTGGGGATGTGGGTATGGAGAGCCAGGGTCTGGAAGAGGCTGATAGCCCTGGAGCTGGTACTGTTGCGGGTGTTGGTGCTGATGCTGATGCTGGTGGTGATGCTGGTAGTGCTGGTGCGGGTGGCGGCGCTGATGCTGATGCTGGTGGTGCTAGCGCTGGTGCGGGAGCTAGAGCTGGTCCTGGACTTGGACCTGGACCTGGAGCTGGTGCCGATGCCGCTGGTGGTGTCGTTGCTGGTGGTGGGGGTGTTGCGGGAGCTGGTGCTGATGAAGGTGCCGGTGCTGGTGCTGAAGGTGGTGGCGTTGCGGGTGCTAGTGCTGATGGCGGTGCTACATGTGGACCTGTAACGGGAGCTGAGGAGCTGAGCAAGGCATCAAAGAATCAACAACGCAGCGCGCCCATCGTCCGCAACAGGGCCATTGCCCTGGACAAGGCAGTGGTGCCAGCCATCACTGCTACTGGGTCCCCTCCAGCAACAGTACCCCACCCCCTACCTCGGGAGCTTGCGGCTTTGCAGATAGACTCTACCAGGCCCCACCCTCTACCTCGGGAAGTTGCTGCTCTCCAGTCCGGCACTGCCAAAGTCGAATCCGCAGCGGCAGCAGTGCCTGACGCTGGTGGTGGCAAGAAGGAGGAGGAGGCGGCAACAGTACGAGGTCTGTTCACCCTGGTAGGTTGGAAATGTTGTCTTTTTGGCGGAGCCCCCCCTGGGGGGCGGGAGCCCCCAGTGTTACCCATTTGTCTGTCCGACCATCCATCCGACCATCCATTGGTCTGACTGCGATGAAGCCCGACACGTCAGCCAACAACCTCGTAACTACCTCGCTTCCGTTGCCACCTGTCGCTCCCTCGCGATAACTCTCCGCCATTTTTTAGCGTCGCAGGCGACGCTGCATCGAACTTGTTATCTAAATGTTTAGCTTTATTAGTATTCTGACCGGTATGCCCTGCACCTATTTATGCAGTAGGGTGGTTAGCTCTGCTGTCTTCGGATTTTGTGTTTGTTTTGCATAGCTTTCTTTTACAAACTGGGGCTTAAACAGTTTGAACACAGGTACACAGCTGTCCTCAGGCCTTGGAACATCACAAATGAAAACCGAAATAAATTACCAACTGATCCATCAACCTACCAGGGTGAAATCTAGTCAGCACTTAGCTGGTCAGCACTTAGCTGGCCAGCACTTAGCTGGTCAGCACTTAGCTGGTCAGCACTTAGCTGGTCAGCACTTAGCTTGTCAGCACTTAGCTGGCTAGCACTTAGCTGGTCAGCACTTAGCTGGTCAGCACTTAGCTGGTCAGCACTTAGCTGGTCAGCACTTGGCGATAAACCTTCCAAATATCCTAAATCTAAACCTCCTTTACCACCTAAACTATCTAGACCACCTGAACCCTAAACCCTAAACCACCTAGTCCCAAACCACCTAAATCCTTAACCCTGGTCATGGCCAAGTGCTGACCAGCTTCTCCTTACCGTTCTCCCAGATGCTATCATCATCACCATCATTATTATTATCTTTAAACCTTACACCCTGGTCATGGCCAAGTGCTGACCAGCTTCCCCCCACCGTTCACCCAGATGCTATGATCATCATCATCATCATAATTATTATCTTTAAACCCTACACCCTGGTCATGGCCAAGTGCTGAACAGCTTCCCCCCACCGTTCACCCAGATGCGGAAGTGTCTTCCAGGGACGTCACAGCTGACCCCCAGCAAGGCCGAACGAGTGGCGGGCGTGGCAGGGGATGGTGAGCGTACCCCTGGTTGTGGTGTAGGGGGGGGAAGTCCTGACGCTGCAGGGGATCTTACCACCAGGGCTGGGAGCACCGGGCCTGGCAGTGCGGTCAACGAAGTCAAGGAAGCTCAAGCTGAGGACGGTACGCCAGCTGGGGCCGCCACTGGTGCTGTGGCTGTGGCAAAGGGGAGGGCTGGGGAAAGTGTTGTCCGAGCGATGATGTTTGGCGGCGGCTTGGGCAAGGGCGGTTTTACAGCTGCAGAGGATGCAGCTACCCAGCAGCTACCTCAACCAGCCGCACAAGCTCCACCCTTGCCTGGACAGGCTGGAGCTACAGCCACATTGACCCACAGTGAGGAGGTAGCTGTGCAGCAGTTACACCAACCATCCACCCCAACCCCTGTGCACCCCTCTCACATACCTTCCAGCTTGCAGCCCGCAATCACCCACTCAAGCCCACCCTCAGGCCCCCCCTTGGCCGAGGGGGGGGCCTCGGACAAGGGGGGGGCTTTGCCCCACCAGGACCCAGGCGTACAGGCGCTGCTGGAGAGAAGCTCCAAGGTCACACTTGGAATGAATGAGTTCGCTGCGGAGCTCCTGGAGCTCTCTCTCGCCCTTCCCACAGGAACTCTATCAGAGCAGAGTGAGTTAGTCCTCCCCCTGCTAGAATTGGAAATCCACATCAGCCGCTGGCTGGGCTCCTCAGGCCTGTCTCCTCTCAGCTGGATGCGGGCCCTGGAGCTACACACGGGAGCTGTGGTGAAGCTGAAGTCCACCCACTCTTTCCAGCAGAGCAAGGGCCTTGGGCCCTTGGGCTCCGTTGGTAAACCGCCACAAGTATCCCGCCTGTCTACCTCTAAAGTACACGCCAGCCCCTCCCTTGCAGTACACCACCCTGCTCTGCAGTACTCCAAGCACATGGGGGCTTGCCGACGTCTGCAGGGGGGCCTCCACTCCTACCTGCTTCTCCACAGGGCTGACGAGGGTAGGGCTGCTGGCCACCAGGCTGATATTGGTAGGGCTGGTGTGGATAGGGGTGGTGGCAACCAGGCTGCCTTGGAACAAGGTGGTGACAACCAGGCTGGTTTGTCTTGGGGCGTTGGCAAAGAGGCTGGTTTTAGTGTGGGCGTCGTTCACAAGGCGCTTGTGTCTCGTGAGGGCAAGGGCCAGGACCAGAGCCAGGGCCAGGGTTTGGGCCAAGGCCAAGACCAGGGCCAGGGAGATAGCGACATGGCTGATGCATGCCCCTCAGTGATGACTGATGCAATCCCCTCTGGTCCGCCTGGCGAGAGCTCGTACGAGGCCATGGCGGTAGACATGGAGGAGGATGCAGAGGGTGGGGCAGATGGTGGGGATGAATGTAAGTTGATGTCTGAGCATGGGGGGGACCTGCAGCATCTGCGGCTTTGGGCCCGTCTCTTTTGGGTGCGGGGACAGCTGGCGGAAGCTGAGGATGAGGTCCTGGAGGCGTTGTCTATGTTCAGGAAGTGTGCCTCCGCCCTTGAAGCTATCCAACAGGTGGGGCATGCATGTTACATCTATACTTGTTACATCTGTTACATATATAAAGTTACGTGGACAACATATATAAAGTTACATGTATAACATATGTACTTGTTAAATATGTTACATATATATAGTTACATGTATAACATATGTACTTGTTCCATCTGTTACATATATAAAGTTACATATACCATACTGACAGGAAAATTTAACGTTTTAATTTGACGGGAGCAACCGTCAAATTGAGGTGTATATTATATTCCGCGACGAAAAATCCGTCAACCCGTTATCAGGCGCGATAGGGTATTGGCTCTACATAGGGCTTACTACCCCCCTTGGGACCTGCTGCCTGCGCCCTCCGGCTCAACTCGCAGACTTGCCGCCTGTGCCTGTGGGCTCAACTCGCAGCGCTCAACAAGATTGACCAGATATCATTGCTGAACCTCTCGAAAGATCCCCTAAGGGACGTTTGCAACCTCTTTAACCGCCTCGAACCTGGACAGATCACCGCCCAAACAACCAATTGAACCAGGTTGCAGCCAAAGCTCGAGAGGCTGTCGCTTGCAACCCCTCGACCACCCCGGCCACGACAAGCAGCAAGTATTTCGCCCAAAGGGCTGTGAACTTCCTGCAAACTCTGGGGTTCCTTCTGGATAGGTTAGAGTTAAAAGCCAGACCTCAGACGAAGAAGCATGAGAAGTGGGAGACCGTTCACAAGAATACAAGATGCTGGCCATTGAAAGTCACTCATATCTGAACTCCAAGTGGTTGATCACAATTTCCACTACAAAAGACCATTTGGTAAGCATTGCGCCCACTGTGAAAAGCTCCAGAGCCCACTATCTCAAGGCTAGCTAATCTGAACTTTTGATGCAATTCATTTGATCATGTTACTGAGTGCATGACAAGCTAATTCTCATGATGACTTATGTTGTTGATGTGGTTGAAGTCATTCCAATAATATTACATAGTGGCTTTCTGAACACTTTGGTTTGCCGTGTAACTTGAACGTGGCTACATGCCTGCATGCCTCCAGCCAGGAACTTGGGTGCTAGATGCTGCTAGCCATCTTAACCAGTAAAGGCAAAATTGGCTGCTCACTTTCTGCTGACAGGCAATGAACCAGTGTAACACGTTCAAGTAGAAACATTCAGTGGCATTAGTGTATTTTATAAAAATTAAAACCGTCAAATTTAAAACGTCAAACTATATTCCTCTGGGATAAACGTCAACTTTAAAACGTTAAGTTATAAAAAAAACTCTCAATACGACCGTCAAATTGTAGAAACGTTAAATATTCCTGTCAGTCATCTATACTTGTTACATCTGTTACATACATAAAGATACATATATATATCATATGTACTTGTTACATCTGTTACATACATAAAGTTACATATACATATCATATGTACTTGTTACATCTGTTACATACATAAAGATACATATATATATCATATGTACTTGTTACATCTGTTACATACATAAAGATACATATATAAATCATATGTACTTGTTACATCTGTTACATACATAAAGTTACATATACATAGCATATGTACTTGTTACATCTGTTACATACATAAAGATACATGTATATATCATATGTACTTGTTACATCTGTTACATACATAAAGATACATATATATATATCATATGTACTTGTTACATCTGTTACATACATAAAGATACATATATAAATCATATGTACTTGTTACATCTGTTATATACATAAAGTTACATATATATAGCATATGTACTTGTTACATCTGTTACATACATAAAGTTACATAGATAGCATATGTGCTTGTTACATATGTAGGGTTGGGAAGCAATGTATATGTTTATTATTATAAGTTGTACAAACGTATGCATATAAACATGTTAATACGTATAAAAACGGAAATACAAATTAGGCACTTCTTGAGAAAATACTTTTACATGGGTTTAAAGGTATTGCCGCGTAGCTAATGTCGGCATCACATATCAACTCTCAGAAAAATAATCTGGCAATATTCGGTAGTCAAAATCTTAGAAAAGAAATCACCAGAGAGTGCGTCGACTAAGAAGCGCAATGCCAATCTAAGGGAGCCATTAAATGCCAGTTGGTATTATATAACTGCATAAGTGTATAATAATATAACTGTATAAGTGTATAATAATATAAGTACATAATGGTATTGCATTATTGTCCAAGTTCACATTGCACTAGGCTTGCACCATCAATCCTTCAAGCCCACATAGGAGCACAACTTGTGGAATGTAAGGCTAGGTGGCGCTCTGATATGTGTGCCATCTTGGCTATCTAGATCAACCTTAAGGCGAAATGTTTATAAACTGGAGCATGTGAATGGTGAATTTTATATTGCATATTGTGATAGTGGAGGTCAAAAGCTTTCCAATGAGCTATCTAAATCAAAAATATAATGAAAACCAAGAAAGTTAAGTGCCGGGACGTGTGCTGTACTATTCGAAGTACAGACTGTACGTTTTTTACGACGTATATAAGGTCGATTTGAGAAAAAATATACGGCGTATTTGTACATATAAACGTGTAAACGTATATAATACGTTTATATGTCGGCCCAACCCTATACATATGTTACATATGTAAAGTTACCTAAATCACATTTATGCTAGTTATATACATTACATATATTAAGTTACATACATAACATGTATACCTGTTACACATGTTACATTTATAAAGTTACATATATCACATATATACGTGTTACATATGTTACATATATAGCATATATAATAAGTTACAAACCGTATGTAAGTTACATATATTACGTGTATCAAGTATGTACATGAAGTATTTATCCGGTTATGGAGAAGTGGATGGATTTATATTTTGGATTTTCCGACGATTTTTCTGTCGTATTGGAACGTATGTTGCGGCAATAGCCTGTGCGTTGCGGTAATAGCCTAATAGTTTGAATTAGTATTGACCAGGATATAGAGAAGTGGATGGATTTAGATTTTGGATTTTCCAACATTTTTTCGATCGTATTGGAACTCATGTTGCGGCAATAGCCTGTGCGTTGCGGTAATAGCCTGATAGCCCAACATTTTGAATTAGCATAGACCAGAATATGGATAAGTGGATGGATTTGAGTTATGGAAAGCTGGTTGGCTACTGCATAGAGAACCTTGTGAGGCATATGTGGAAACATGTGTGTGTTGTTCTCCAAGTTGAAACATGTGTGTGTGTGTGAGTGTGTGTGTGTGTTCGCCTCCATGTGGACACATTGTGTGGTGTTCTCCAAGTTGAAACATGTTTGTGTGTGTTCGCCTCCATGTAGACACATGTGTGTGGTGTTCTCCAAGTTGAAGCATGTGTGTGTGTGTGTGTGTGTGTGCATGTTTGTGCATGTGTGTGTTATTCTCCAAGTTAAAATGTGTGTGTGTGTGTGTGTGTGTTTGCGTGTGTGTGTTCATCTCCAAGTGGACACATGTGTGTGTTGTTCTCCAAGTTGAAACATGTGTGTGTGTGCGTGTGTGTGTTCATCTCCAAGCGGACACATGTGTGTGTTTAACATCCTCCCTTAGGACCCTGTGGGTTATATATATAGAGGAAGGCTAAGTATGTTAATATTAGTGAATGAATCGTATTAGTGAATGTTAGCTAATATTAGACGGACGAGTAGTCTGACAAAAAAATGAATTTATTTGGAAAACTGATATTATTGTGACACAATAATAATATGAGTTAATATAAGTTTTTCAAACACAAATATTAGTTGCCGTTCCCTACATATATAGAAACATACCTGCCTGTTAGCAACCAGTTCTACCTACATTAACCTGGCCTGGGGGCTATCCCGAAGATATTCACCCTCTTCTCCTTATAAATGCACTGTGTACATCAGCTATGAAGATTGGACTGCCAGTATGTATATAAGCTGCACACATAAGCTATATAGCTTATCAGGTATTATCCAGTGTAGATCCTCTTGTCAATCTTGATCCTCTATTCAGGCCAATCTTGATCCTCGGGCCAATCTTGATCCTCGGTTGATTCTCTAGTCTGATTAATCTTGATCCTCTATTCAGGTCGATCTTAATCCTCGGGTCAATCTTGATCCTCTAGTCAGGTCAATCTTGATCCTCGGGTTAATCTTGATCCCCTAATCAGGTAAAACTTGATCCTCGAGTGATCCTCAGGTAAATCTTGATCCTTGGGTCAATCTTGATCCTCGGGTCAATCTTGATCCTCTAGTCTGGTTAATCTTGATCCTCGGGTCAATCTTGATCCTCTAGTCTGGTTAATCTTGATCCTCGGGTCAATCTTGACCCTCGCGTGATCCTTGGGTCATTCTTGATCCTCTAGTCTGGTCAGTCTTGATCCTCGGGGTGATCGTCAAGTCAATCTTGATCCTGGGGTCCATGTTGATCCTCTAGTCTGGTTAATCTTGATCCTCGGGTCAATGTTGATCCTCTAGTCTGGTTAATCTTGATCCTCGGGTCAATCTTGATCCTCTAGTCTGATTAATCTTGATCCTCAGGTAAATCTTGATCCTCGCGTGATCCTTAGGTCAATCTTACTCCTCTAGTCTGGTCAATCTTGATCCTCGGGGTATCCTCAGGTCAATCTTGATCCTCTAGTCGGTCAATCTCGATCCTAGGGTTAATCTTGATCCTAGGGTTAATCTTGATCCTAGGGTTAATCTTGATCCTAGGGTTAATCTTGATCCTAGGGTTAATCTTGATCTTAGGGTTAATCTTGTACGGTTCATAATCTGTATCTTGACCCGATTAGGAGCATAGCAACCCTCTCCGCCTGGATTGATCGCAGGTGAGCGGAAGTCTAGCCACGACACCTGCGGATGCTGGCGTTGGCGCAGCCCCACAGCTGAAACCAGAACCCGGACCAGAGCTGACCCTGTCCAGCGTCAAGTCTCAACTTGATAGGTTAGAGGTGTACCACCTGGTGGATGCGGCGGCTGCAGACCTGGAGCTCAAGCGCTATGATCGTGTATTGAGCCAGCTGGGGCCGATTGCTTTCAGTGCTCAGGAGGGAGAGGGTGCCTCTGGTAGGTTGCTTGCTTGCTTGCTAACCAAATAAATCAATAAATGAATTAATCAACCAATCAATCAAAAAATAAATAAATCAAAAAATAAATAAATATAGAAATAAACAAATCACTAAATAAATGAATACATATAGAAACACAAACATGTGTAAGCGTAATTGTTGGAAGCTGACACCATCAGCATTCCAGCATTCAGGGAGCAGCCTAGAAGCAGTTGCATGTAGCCCAAAATAAAATAAATGAGAACGCCTGGTGAAGCGTGGTATTAAGAGAGCCCCGTCTTACAGCAGTAGGGAACGGGTTGCTACTTAATCTGGACAAAGGCTACCATGGCGGTTGACGGCGACCGCTGACACTAAAGCGCAACCTTAGAGATTCCAACCCGGCACTTTCTTTGTCAAAGGAGCTCTGCCATTGAGCCATTCGTATAAGCAGGATAGGTAAGGGGTTGGTGGCGCTAGGTTAATAACTCATGAGAGAAGAAGTCCTGTCACGGTTGGGCAAGTCCTTTTAGCCTCTTTGGCCTGCCCCTGGGCTGTGACATACATACAGGTGGCGGTAGGTTTATAACTCAGGTCAGGCGAAGGTGGACGAATCAAGATGAACAATAAACGATACTATGTACTGCTTACAGTTGCTTACATAAGAGTGCTTCGCCCTAAACCTACCCCCTTTCCACACACACACACACATGCACACACATACACATGCACACACACACACATGATCACCTTAACATGCTGTTTTCTATGCATTGCTTGCAGTTGCTTACATACGAGTGCTTTGCCCTGAAAAGCTGGTTGATAAATAAATAAATAAATGAATAAATAAATAAATGAATACATAAATAAATAAGCAAGCACATGTTGCGTCTTGTGCGGATGCGTGAGGTTGAGGGGGGCAGTCCATTGGTGTGCACTGCGGATGCTGGCACGACCATAATCCGCACTACTGAACACATATCCGCCATACTCCATGCATCATGGCCATTCCACCCCACCCCACACCCACACCACACCGCACCCACACCGCACCCACGCCACCCCACACCACCCACACCACACCACACCACACCACACCATCCCACCACACCCCCATCCCCATCCCCGCACCACGCCACCCCCACCCCCACACCACCCCCACACCACACCACACCACCCACACATCACACCTACACCACACCTACACCACACCCACACCACGCCCACACCACCCTGCCTCACACCACCCCCACACCACACCACACCACACCCACACCCACACCCACACCCACACCCACAACCCACACCACACCCACCCACACCCACCCACACCCACACCACACCCACACCCACACCACCCTGCCTCACAGGTGACCCGCCAGCTTCTGCAGGAGATGCAGGCACTCCTCCTGACCGGTCCACACACACAGGGGAGGCTGGCACAACCACAGCCCGCCCTACTGAACCCTCGTCTGCCGCGCTCAACGTCCCAAGGCCGGTTCGCAAGAAGGCCCTGCAGTACCTCTCCACTGCGGCAGAAGCTACCAAGCAGTACGGTCTGCTAGTCAGCTGTCATGCCGTCCTGCTGAGCCATGAGATCGACCGCCTGCTGCACTGGGACTGCCCACCGTCACCCTCCACAGGTGCTGAGCTGTCACCCAAACCTAACCATGCCATGCCATGCCATGCCATGCCAAGCCAAGCCAAGCCAAGCCAAGCCAAAACCAAAACCAAAGCAACTCAACCCTAACCATGCCAAACCAAATTGACCCAATAAAACCAAACCAAACCAAACCATATGAAATCAAATTTACCGCCTGCTGCACTGGGACTGTCCAGCGTCACCCTCCACAGTTGCGGAGCTGTCATCCAAACTGAACCTAAACATAGCAAGACCAAGCCAAGCCAAGCCAAATCAACCCAACCCTCCACAAGTAACCTCCCCTTTGCAGGGGCCTTGGAGGCTGCACGGTAACTAAAGGCCATGCACTCCCTCACTGCTTGCTACACCTGGAGCCTTAAAATGTGCAGTGACTTGGCTAGACATGCCCCCCCCCCCCCCCCCCCCCCCCCCCCCCCCTCCACACACACACATCCCCCCCCCCACCCACACACACACACACACACAGATGCTTGCACAACCAAAGTCCGCACTACTGAGCACACATCCGCCGCACTCCATGCATCATATCCACCCCCCCCACCACCCTACACCCAACCCACCCACCCTTCCTCCCAAGGATGCTTGCACAACCAAAGTCTGCACTAATGAGCACACATCCGCCACACCCAATGCATCATAGCCATTCCTTCCCTCCCACACACCACCCCACACACCACTTCTGCCCCCCACCAACACACCCTTCCCCCCAAGGATGCTTGCACAATCAAAGTCCAAGCTACTGAGCACACATCCGCCACACTCCATGCATCATGCCCCCCTCCCCCCCCACCCCACCCCACCTCACCTCCCCACCCCCCCTTCCCCACACGCACCCCTGCCCTGACCACCCTCCCCCTAACCCTCCGCAGGGGATCTCTCCTTTGTGGGGGCCTCTGCAGCTGCACGGTACCTGGAGGCCATAAACCCCCTGACTGCTTTCTTGAAGGCGGTTCGGAAGCTTCTAGATCATCCTCAAGCTACAGCTCATCCTGGGTCCACAGGCTCAGGGGGCGCTCAAGGGGCTAGCGATCATGGTATGTGCTGATTGATTTGATATGAGTTGATATCCTCATCAGGGTACTTCCAAGTACTTTTGCGCAGTTTACTGCAACCCCCTGTGGGCGCAGCAAGCAATTTTTGCGCTTTTTGCACTGCAAAGCGCAGATTTGGTTTTTTTTAAGTGCGCTAAAGCGCTGGCCAATTTGGTCAATGGAAGTACCCTGATCCTCATCCTCATCCTCACCCCACCCTCATCTTCACCCTCATCAATGTCCTCACCGTCATCCCCATCCTTATCCTCATCCTGACCCTCATCAATGTCCTCACCGGCATCCCTATCCCCATCCTTATCCTCATCCTCACCCTCATCAATGTCCTCACCGTCACCCTCATCCTTATCCTTTTCCTTATCCTCATCTTCACCCTCACCCTCATCCTTTCCCTCAACAAAGAGCCGCACGTGCAGACAACCGTGAGCCGAAGCGAAAAAGCCGCACCCGCACCCCCCCAACCGCATCCTCACCCGCACCCTATACCGGTCACCAAGAGGCACCGGCAGCCCCACTCCGGATCCCGTTGACAACCACCACCATCATCCGCACCCTCATCCTCCCCTGTGCCTGTCCCTCACCAGGAGCCTCACCGTCATTCCTAGCCGGATGCCTCACCCCAGCCGCACCCGGCAGCCCACCGAAGCCGCACCCGCACCAGAAACCGCACCCACACCCCCACTACCAGCAGCGGAAACCCACCCGCAGCGGGTCCGCACACAAGATCCGCACGGGATGCCCCAGCCGGAAGCACGGAGGCCTGAGCCGCACCGGCACCCGCCGCGCGCCCGCACCCGCAGCCGGCCACGCACCAAGAGCGCAACGAAGGACCAATGCCGGGAGCAGGAGCCGGAGCGGCAGCCGCACCCCGCAACGGCCCGCAACAATAGCCCGCACCGTCATCCCCATCCTCATCTTCACCCTCACCCCCACCCTCCTCCTCCTCCTTCTCCTCCTCCTCACTTCCATCCCCACCTCATTATTTGCAGAGTCTCCTCCCTCCATCCCATCCCCTCCGCACACCTTCCACCTACTCATGCTGCACCAACAACTACTCGACTTCCTCTTGGGCCTGCACGAGGCCACACGTGGCTTCCTCACAGACGACAGCAGCAACGCCAACAGCCGCCTGAGCACCAAGTCCTCAATAGAGCGCAAATCCCTTGCCGCCATGATCGAGGTCGCTCTTACCCTGTTGGCGTTGCAACATCTGAGCGTGGAGACTGGCATGCAGGTAAGCCTCCTGGGTGAGCCCTAAGGAAAAAGTTAAACTTGTTTAACTTGATTTGATTTAACTTGATCGGATTTAACTTGTTTATCTTCATCTGACTTTACTTGAGTACCAAACTGTGAGGAAACCCTAAGCTCTTACCCTGTTGGCGTTGCATCATCTGAGCGTGGAGACCGGCATGCTGGTAAGTCCTAAGGAAAACATTAAACTTGTTTAACTTGATTTGATTTAACTTGATCGGATTTAACTTGTTTATCTTCATCTGACTTGACTTGATTACCAAACTTTGAAGAAACTCAAAGCTCTTACCCTGTTGGCGTTGCATCATCTGAGCGTGGAGGTAAGTGCAACAACAAGTGTAAACCATGTGTCAACACTGTGTAACAACAAGTGCATGTAAGTGGAGACTGGCATGCAGGTGAGTGCAACAACAAGTGTAAGCCATGTGTCAACACTGTGTAACAACAAGTGCATGCAAGTGGAGACTGGCATGCAACATGCAGGTAATCCTTAAGGAAAAAATGAAACTTGATCCGGTTACCAAACAGTGAGGAAACCCAAATCTGAGTATTTATATGTTCAACCAGGTTCAACCGGTGTTATTCGGCAACTTTGGAGCATAAACAAGTTTTCAATGGACTGGAGTTCATGGGTCTACCATCTGTCCCCAAATCCCCATAATTATGGACACATGGAGATACCTGACTCACTCACCCCCTGCTGTGCTCACTCACCCCCTGCTGTGCACTAACCCCCTGCTGTGCTCAATCACCCCCTCCTGTGCACTCACCCCCTGCTGTGCTCACTCACCCCCTGCTGTGCTGTTCTCCCCCTTCACGGTAGGATGAACGCAGGGCACCCGTCGGTTATTTTTTTATTTGGGGTTCAGTTCAGCAGTGCCTTTTCTGTTTAGCCCCTCCAGATATCATGGTTGGGCAAGTCCATTAAGCCTATTTGGCTACCCCTGGACTGTAAAAACATTCATACATACATACATACATACATACATACATACATACATACATACATACATACATACATACATACATACATACATACATGCATACATACATACATACATATATGCATTCATGCAGGCGGACGTGGGCTGGAGGCTGCTGCGTCTGTGCTCCTGTATGCTCCAGCTTCTAGGCAGCCGCATCAAGAGCGCTGCCGACCTACAGCCCTTTCTTGACGTCTGCTATATCCGGCTGCTCACAGCTGCCAATGCAGCTGCTGCGCAGCTTCCGGACGGTCGTCTGCCCAGGCTGGGTGCTCGCAAAGGACGGAAGCGCGGCAAGGGCAGGGGCAGTAGCAGCAACGAGGACAGCGAGGAGGTGGTTGATGACGAGAACGATGATGACGAGGATGAGGAGGTTGATCTGGAGGAGGGCGACAGAGAGGACGTTGAACATGAGGACAAGGAGGAGGAGGAGGAGGAGGGGGCGGATGATGACGATGATGAGGAAGAGGAGAGAGAGGGAGGGGAGTCACCCACTCAGGTCCGCAGGGCGGTGCCTGCAGGGACCTTGGCAGCACCTGCCACCTCTGCCCCACCCTCCGGTCTTACCACACTTGTGCGTCGCTTGCACAGGGCCCTGGCCCAGGTGAGTCTTGTTCGATAGCTCGCAGCTTGCAGAAAGAAACCGTAGGGTCACACCCACACCTACACCCACACTTACACCTACACCCACATCTACACCCACACCTACACCCACACCTACGCCTACACCCCGGACTCACCACACTTGTGCTTCGCTTGCACAGGGCCTTAGCATAGGTGAGTCTTGTTCGATAGCTCGCAGCTTGCAGGAAGGACCCGTAGAGTCACACCCACACCTACACCTACACCTACACCTACACCTACACCTACTACACTAAATTGTTCCGCCTTCCCACAGTGCGAGAGATTGAAGGAATCTTCCCGGGTATTAGTTACAGTGGGTTTTGCTTTCACTGGGTAATAGTTACAGTGCTTTTTATTTAACAGAACAGAACGCTACTGAGTCTGAGCGCTGGCTACCGCGCGTCAGCCTGGAGAAAAGTTCTCGGCCACTTTTAAGGCAGCAGGTTGGAAAGTGTGAATGGGGCGGAAGATAAGGATGGAATCTGAGGCGTTGCTTTATTTTGCTTTCTTATTGTATTCATATCGTACTCTAATGTGGTTTGTGATGAGAACGCCTCGTGGGGCGTGGTATTAAGGGAGCCCCGTCTTACGACATAAGAGAACGGGCAGCTACTTTACCTGGACAAAGCTACCATGGCTATTGACACCACCCGTAAACTAAAGCGCACCCAAAGGGATTTGAAGTCCGCACCTTCATCGTTCAACGAGCTCAACCATTGAATCATTTGTTCAGACAGGATCACTCTTATGTAGTTACTCTTATGTGATCTCTCTTATCCGGTTACTCTTATGGGATCACCCTAACGTGGCTACCACATGTACCGTGCTACCACATGTACCGTGCTACCACATGTACCGTGCTACCATATGTACCGTGTACCACATCGGTTGCATGCATCCAGTACCGATACATTTATTTACCACATTTAGCGGGGGCTGTGGCTGGGCTTGAAGGTGCAAGACTCCTTAGATACCAGTTCTAAATGTACAAATGTATAAAAAGATATGGCCGTACAAGCAAAGCTGTTAAGACCATATTTGGGAGAGCACATGTTGTGTGCCACAGCCAAGCACGCAAGAGAATTCTGATGTTGCCCTAAGTTTCCGTGGTTGCCGCAAAGCAATTGTTTACCGCACTTGTTGCAGGTTGTGCCCTTTTATTGTGGGTCCTAAAGGCTAGTGGACCTGGAAATGCTTTGAAACTGTTTACAGGCGATATTATGTACTGAAGAGTGTTGTGAAGTAGTGTTTATGATACCTATTTTTACTCCTCCCACATCAGTGGCAATGTGGCATGCACATAGTATTTATTGCTTCACAATACTCCTGCCACTGGTGGTGTACGACATCTGTGGGGTGCACATAGTATTTACAACTCCACACTTTTGATACCGGTACTACAGGTGGTGTACCACATCAGTGGGGTGCGCCTCGACTGGCGCGACGAGAGCTTTGGAGCCCCCGCCCCCGACAGCGGAATGTCCTGGGTGGTCGAGCCCCACAGGGAAGAGATCAACAGCTGGGAGAGTACCCTGGACACGTGGCGGCTGCTGGCTCCCCTTATGGAGGTAGGGAACGGCTAAGTTAGATAGTATTAGTGAAATATAGAAAAGGGAGGGGGGGGGGGGGGGGGGGGGGGGGGCAGGAAATAAGCTGCCGTAAATCATCTTCGAGTTAAACATCATCAGGATCTGATTACAACTTTTCAGGATCAGCTTATCAGCAGGATCCGAGTACAACTATTTTTCCAAAATGAAGTTGAACAGGAAACTAAGGGTCTCCAAAGTTTTTTCGACCCAAATCTTATCTAAATGATGTTAGTTAGTCTGGTGTCCTGGTGTTACCGGTCGTTAATATTAGACAGTCGAGCATTCTCACCATAATTTTGAATTTATTTGAACAAGCTCTATGCAGCGTCGCCTGCGACGCTAAAAAAGGGCGGAGAGTGATTGCGACGTAGCGACAAGTGGCAACAGAAGCGAGTCAGTTATGAGACTGTTGTCTGACGTGTCAGGCTTCATCGCGGTCAGACGGATGGTCGGTCGGTCGAACGGACAAATGGGTAAACATGGGGGCTCCCGTCCCCTTGAAGAGGGGCTCCGCCAAAAAGTAATATTATTGTGACACTTTTCTAACATTAGTTCATATTAGTTTTTCAAACACTTATATTAGTTGTCGTTCCCTAAATGTAGGTGATCGACTCTGACGAGCAGTCCATGGTGAAGCTGAAAGGCATGCTGGAACGTATGGTAAAGCACACACTGCCGCCCCCTACGGAGGCAGTGGACCTCGGGGGTATCCGCTCCTTCCTCACCGACCCCTCGATCAAAGAGTTTGATCTGCTGCACGGACGGGGAACCTTGCCTGAGGGTTTGCTGCTGGCCTCCAACACTGCGGGGACCATTGGTAGCAAGGCCTTGGTTGCGTTTCTCCGGCCCCAAGGTGACAAGCCCCAGCTACTAGCCCAAGCCACCAGCCCCCCCAACGCCCACACGCCCCAGCCGGCAGGCCCAGCCACCAGCCCCCCCAGCGCACACGAGCCCCAGCCACCAGCCCTCCCCCCCAGGCCCCCCCAGGCCATTGAGCTCTCTTTCGGTGGTCATGAAATTGAGCCTGCGCTGGTGGACGCCTTGCAACAGCGTCGCACCCAAGTGGCTCAGGTGTTGGCGGCGGCTGGCTGGAAGTCCCCGCAGCAGTACGTGGCGGTACATGCTGACCTGTACCACCTGTTGACAGAGGCGGTGCATCCAATGGATCCCATCCGCTCGTCACTGTGGCCAGGAACAGATGAGAAGGTGGCAGAGGAAGTGGAAGCCCAGGCTCTGATCATACAGTACGACCTTCTGTACCAGCCGAGGCGTTTTGCCTCGTGGAGTAAGCTGACAGAGCTGTATATTGAATCACTCAGGTGTGCCTGCGTCTACGGCTGTGTCTATGGCTGTGTATTATCCTGTCTGTGTCTGTGCCTGTGTCTGTCTGATTCTGCTGTATGACTTCCTGAACCAGCCGAGGCGTTTTGCCCCGTGGAGCAAGCTGACGGAGCTATACATTGAATCGCCCAGGTGTCTCTGCGTCTATAGCTGTGTCTATGGCTGTGTATTATCCTGTCTGTGTCTGTGTCTGTCTGATTCTGCTGTATGACCTTCTGTACCAGCAAAGGCGTTTTGCCTAGTAGAGTAAGCTGACGGTGCTGTACATTGAATCACTTGGGTGTGTCTGCGTCTATAGCTGTGTCTATAGCTGTGCCTATAGCTGTGTCTATGGCTGTGTATTTTCGTGTCTGTGTCTGTCTGATTATGATGTATGACCTCCTGTACCAGCCGAGGCGTTTTGCCCCGTGGAGCAAGCTGGCGGAGCTATACATTGAATCACTCAGGTGTGTCTGCGTCTACGGCTGTGTCTATGGCTGTGTATTATCTTGTCTGTGTCTGTGTCTGTCTGATTCTGCTGTATGACCTTCTGTCCCAGCTGAGGCGTTTTGCCACGTGGAGTAAGCTGACGGAGCTGTATATCGAATCACTTGGGTGTGTCTGCGTCTATAGCTGTGTCTACGGCTGTGTATTATCCTGGCTGTGTCTGTGTCTGTCTGATTCTGCTGTATGACCTCCTTTGACGCCACCTCACCTCACCTCCTCATCACCATGGATCCGTGAATATGCAAATACACATATTCACATCCTTATGCATGCATCTTTGAAAATGCAAATACAAATATTCACAGCCATATTTATGCATCTGTGAATATGCAAATACACATATTAATATTATCATATTAATATGTGAAAATGCATATTAAAATGCATATTAAAAGTCGTATTCAAATTCATATTCATATTCAAATCCATATTCATATTCATGTTCATATGTGAATATGCAGGTTTCTGTTGGACTCTGGAGCCACAGAGTTATCACCATCCCAATGGGTGGCCAGACCCGGGCTCCAGCAGCGTGTGAAACAGTACCGAAGCTACGGGATTCGAGCCGCAATCGCTTGCTGCTCTCTGGAAGATGAGACTGAAGAGGTGAGTGTAGCTGATGTGATATGATGACAGGGCAAGCCCCTAACTAGGTGGCTTACCATATTTAATACATTGTGGCGTGAGTGAAACAGTACTGAAGCTATTTGAATCGAGCCGCAATCGCCTGCTGCTCTCTGGAAGATGAGACAGAAGAGGTGAGTGTAGCTGATGTGATGTGATGTGATGACAGGGCGAGACCCTAACTAGGTGGCTTACCATATTTAATACATTGTGAAGTGAATGAAAAATATCGAAGCTACGGGAATCGAGCCGCAATCGCCTGCTGCTCTCTGGAAGATGAGACAGAAGAGGTGAGGGTAGCTGATGTGATGTGATGTGATGACAGGGCGAGACCCTAACTAGGTGGCCTACCATATTTAATACATTGTGAAGTGAATGAAAAATATCGAAGCTACGGGAATCGAGCCGCAATCGCCTGCTGCTCTCTGGAAGATGAGACAGAAGAGGTGTGGATAGCTGATGTTATGTGATCACATGCATCAATGCAATGACAAGCCCCCTAACTAGATGGCTTACCATATTTAATACATTGTGAAGTGAATAAAAAAGTATCGAAGCTACGGGAATCGAGCCGCAATCGCCTGCTGCTCCCT
The DNA here is from genome assembly GCA_013435795.1 of Chlamydomonas sp. ICE-L. Classification (NCBI taxonomy): domain Eukaryota; kingdom Viridiplantae; phylum Chlorophyta; class Chlorophyceae; order Chlamydomonadales; family Chlamydomonadaceae; genus Chlamydomonas; species Chlamydomonas sp. ICE-L. Next base: position 4,306,685 of record JACBWV010000673.1, read on the forward strand.
GGGAGATGAGACAGAAGAGGTGAGGGTAGCTGATGAGATGTGATGACAGGGCAAGCCCCTAACTAGGTGGCTTACCATATTTGATACATTGTGAAGTGAGTGAAACAGTATCGAAGCTACGGGAATTGAGCCGCAATCGCCTGCTGCTCTCTGGAAGAGGAGAGTTCCTTCAGCTGAGGGTACTCTGCATAAAACTCGACCCAGTTGTACTCCCAGCCTTCAGCCCCTAGAGCTTCCTCCAAGTCCTCCACAGTATCATGACAGTCACACCTGGCAGCCATTGTTAGAGCAGCATTATTCTCCCTAGAAGAGGAGACCGAACGGGAATTGAGGGAGTTGATACATTGTGAGTGAGTGAAAAAGTATCGAAGCTACGGGAATTGAGCCGCAATGACATTATTCTCCCTAGAAGAGGAGACCGAAGATGTGATGCGCATTGCAGTCCTTTTCTTTTCAGCTATGAGCAGCATCTAGATTTTCTAGGCAGCTCCCTGAATCATCCACTGGGATGTGCAGCAGCTTCTAGATAGCTCCCTAACTCATCTACTGGGATGTGTAGCTTCTAGGCAGCTCCCTGACTCGTCCACTGCGATGCGCCAACATCTCTACAGTTTTTGATTGACTAATGAATTCAGGTTCAAATGCAAGTTTATAATGACTAATGACTTCCAGCTTGGCTGCCGCCTGTCAGACCTCGCTGGCATGCTGTACAAATCCACTCGGAACACCATCCCACTCACCCCTCGCAGTTTGGCCACTGCCTGTCAGACCTAGCTGGCATGTTGTACAAATCCTCTCTAAACTCCATCTCACTCATCTCTTCCAGTTTGACCACCTCCTGTCAGACCTAGCTGGCATGCTGTACAAATCCTCTCTGAACTCCATCCCACTCATCTCTTCCAGTTTGACCACCGCCTGTCAGACCTAGCTGGCATGCTGTACAAATCCTCTCTGAACGCCATCCCACTCACCCCTTGCAGGTCGGCCACCGCCTGTCAGACCTAGCTGGCATGCTGTACAAATCCTCTCTGAACTCCATCCCACTCATCTCTTCCAGTTTGACCACCGCCTGTCAGACCTAGCTGGCATGCTGTACAAATCCTCTCTGAACTCCATCCCACTCATCTCTTCCAGTTTGACCACCGCCTGTCAGACCTAGCTGGCATGCTGTTTGAATCCTCTCTGAAAGCCATCCCACTCACCCCTTGCAGGTCGGCCACCGCCTGTCAGACCTAGCTGGCATGTTGTACAAATCCTCTCTGAACGCCATCCCACTCACCCCTTGCTGGTCGGCCACCGCCTGGCAGACCTAGGTGGCATGCTGTATGAATCCTCTCTGAACGCCATCCCACTCACCCCTTGCAGGTCGGCCACCGCCTGTCAGACCTAGGTGGCATGCTGTTTGAATCCTCTCTGAACGCCATCCCACTCACCCCTTGCAGGTCGGCCACCGCCTGTCAGACCTAGCTGGCATGCTTTATGAATCCTCTCTAAACGCGATCCCACTTACGGACGGCGGCTGCAAACGCCTTCCTGGCGGCTGCGGCATCTCATCTGAGTGGGGCTTGTGCTGCTGTTCCAACGTAGAGGAGAAAAGGCAGCGCCGACTTCTTCTCCAAACCTCATACCACCTCTACACCAAGGCAGCCTCCATCCTCTCCTCAGAGTGGACCATTCCCTTCTACATGGGGAAGATCGCCGCCAAGCTTAAGGGCGTGGTGGACTTGGATTTCCAAAGTGTGGTTGCTCGAGTGCGCTATGGGTTGGACGCGCAGGGGCAGGCAGAGGCGGCTGGTGGGCTCCGGGATCATGTTGTGGTAAGGAGCAATGGAGGCAGTTCAGAAGCTGGCGGTGTTTCTGGTGCTGATGCGGGGGCAAGGGAAACTGGGCAAGGGGTGGATGGAGGTGGTGAGGCTGTGCGTATGAAGGTGGATGTCTCGATAAGTCATGCCGCTGGATGTGGGCAGCAGACTGCTAGGCCAGACCGGCGTATGGAGGTGGACCCCGCCACAGGTCCTGTAACTGCGTCTGACCAGCTGCCAGGTAGGGCAGATGCGCGTACGGAGGTGGTCCCCACCTCAGGTCCTGCAACTGCATCTGAACAGCTGCCAGCTAGGGCAGACGTGTGCACAGAGGTGGACCTCACAGATGATCCCTCTGGATCTGACCAGCAGCCAGCCAGGGCAGACATGTGTACGGAGGTGGCCCTCACTGGCGATGCTTCTGGATCTGAGCGGCCCCCTGCTAGAGCTATGGATGTCAAGACCAGTGATGGTGGGGGACAAAGCCAGGGGTCCCACCGTTGTATCCCCCCCCCCCCCTCCTTCCCACCCCCCCACCTCCCCGCCTAGAAATAGGACAAAGCCAGGAGGGTTGGAGAGAGAGCTGCATAGATTTGGGACAAAGCCAGGACCTAAGTTGGAGAGAGAGCTGCCTAGAGCTCTATGCCCTAGCGTCGAGGCTCTCGACCAGCAGCAACTTGGGGCGACGGGAGGGCTTGATCGACCCCATCTACCGCCTGCACTCCACCCGCTTGAAGTGGTTGCTCATGGCGTGTGCGCCTCATCGTGCTAGCCCTGTAGGTGCTCTTAGGGAAGGCATGGAGTGTGGAGTTGAAGCAACACACTCTGGCCGCACTGCATCGGCACTGCTAGATACATCAGGTGGGTCTGTTGATCTGTCCCCTCTGCTTCTAATCCCTCTCTATGCATTCACTCTGCGTCTAGTCCCTCTGCTCCCTAACCGTTTTCTTATAATCCCTCGGTATGTATTCTCTCTACTTATAATCCCTCTGCTTCTAATCCCTCTACGTTTTCCCTCTGCTTCTAGCCCCCCTGCTCCCTAACCGTTTTCTTATAATCCCTCGGTATGTATTCTCTCTACTTATAATCCCTCTGCTTCTAATCCTTCTACGTTTTCCCTCTGCTTCTAGCCCCTCTGCTCCCTAACCGTTTTCTTATAATCCCTTGGTATGTATTATCTGTGCTTTTAATCCCTCTACGTTTTTACTCTGCTTATAATCCCTCTACGTTTTTCCTCTGCTCTTAATCCCCCTGCTCCCTTACCTGTCTTCTTACAATCCCTTGGTATGTATTATCTCTGCTTCTAAAACCTCTGCTTCTAACCCCACTACTTTTTTCCTCTGCTTCTAATCCCTCTAAGTTTTTCTTCTGCTTCTAATCCCTTGCTTTGTTTTCTCTCTGCTTATGATCCCTCTGCTCCCTATCTGTCTTCTTCTAATGCCTCTGCTCTGCATCTGATTGGCTGTAATATCTCTGGATCCAATCCCTCTGGTTGTATTTCCTGTGTTTCTACTTCCTCTACTTTTATCACCTGCGTATCTTTTCCCTCTGGTAAGAAACCCTCTGCTCCTAATCCCCACTGTTTTTGGCAGAGCCCCCCCTTCTGGGGGGTGGGAGCGCCCAGGGTTACCCATTTGTCCGTCCAACCGACCTACAAAAAATTGAAGCCTGACATGTCAGCCAACTGTCTCTTAACTAACTGGCTTCAGTCAGCTCTGTCGTCGCCACCTGTCGTTCCGTTGCCAACACACTCCGCTAATTTTCCGCGTCGCTTGCGACGCTGCATAGGACTTGTTTTCCGTGCAACGCGTCGCAAATTAAGCAAGTTGATGCGAGCCCAGTGCGACGCGCTGCGCCCAGAACCCAGCCCGGGGATTCGGGGGGGCATTTCTGACTAGTTTAGCCAGACCTAAGCATTGCCGTGCATCAACAGAATGGTGATGCCTCGCAAAAACAACTTTACTAATCCCTCTGCCTGTTACCCCTGTACTCATAATTAGGGAACGTCAATATGATATATATATGTATGTATCATATAAACATATATATATATCATGTCACCAAATGATATCATGTGATGCCGACAGTCTGACAAGTCAAAAGTTACAATTTATGTATAATATCAAATAATGCAGGCTAGTTTGATATCATACTAGCCTTTGGTCAGCATAATATGATATGCCGGTCCCGACTCATAATCCAACTCAGTGCTTTTCGATTTCGATTAATCGTGCACACACGATATTAAATGTTTATTCGCGAAATGGCCCATTTCTTTCTCGGGTCTGGGTAATATTTTCGATCTCGCGAAACGTTGGCCTGGGCATCGTTCACAAACGATTATTAATGTCTCTGGTCGATCCAAGCGCTGGCTGCAGCATCGTCATTCACGAGTGTTCATGTTTAGTATCAGCCAGACTGTTGGCTCAGGCATCGCGCATCCCAAATTCCCCACGGGAGCATGCCCTGGCCAGATCACTAGGGTGACACGGTGGACAGATTCTCACCAGGACACTAGTACATTCATCCTGTCTCCAGGGAGAGGCCGAAGGCCAAAATTGAGGCCACATCAAGAAATAACGTCGTGATAGGGTTTTCTGAACCCTCGCAGGGGCCCTAGCTGGCTGTTCCACGCCAAATCCTCAAGATAAAAGCTTTAACTGGCCCCTTTCTCATACCAAAATGGATCCTAATGAGCTTCTCTAGCCGAAACAAGACAGGTCGACCAAGTTTGGCACTGCCACATTAGGCCATTGACTGAGATAAATGGTCTTGTAATTATGAAAGACCTGGGGACAGGGATTTTTCCCCCCGCTATATATATAGCAATCGCTAGTTTCGTCCCCGTTTGTAATTGTGCCAAATCGTAGAACGATTATTAATGTTTTTAGTGCAGACCCAGGAATCGGACCTGAACGATTATTGATGTTTAGTCCACAAACCTTAGGAAAAACACTGATCCAACCAGATCTAGTACCTCTGGATCCATTCCCTGCGTGTAATCCAACCGAATCTAATCCTCCAGGTCCAAATGTATCCAAAGCAGCAGCCGCGCCAGAAGCTTCTAGCAAGCTTCCTAGAGCCTCTGGTGGACAAGACGAGTGTCAGCATGGGCAGCAGGTCGATTCCTCCGCCCCAGGAGACAAGCTTGGTCAGGCGGGCCAGGTGGCAGCTGAAAACCAGCAGGATGCGCAGGAGCAACAGGTTTGTTATATTACAAGTTGTAGATTTAATCAGGATCCTGGGCACTGTGAAACAATGCAAGCGTTTTTGCTCCTAGGCAGCAGCCGATAGACAGAGCACACCCCTCCTTTTACCCACACCACAACCCTGACTTCCCCCCCCCCCCCCCAACCTGCAACCCCTTTTACCCACACATCGACAACCCTGACTTCCCCCCCCCACCCCCCCCCACCCCCCACCACCACACCTGCACCCACTTTACCCAAAACACATCTGACTCCCCCACCCCCCACCCCACCTTCACCCATCAGCAACCCACCAGCACCCTGACAACCCACAAACCTGATCCACCCACATCCACCCCCCTGCAACCCACCCAGCAACCCACCCGCACCTGACAACCCACACCCTGACTCCCCCACATCCACCCCACCTGCGCTGCGCCCACCCGGCAACCCACCGCAGCACCCCGACAACCCACACACCCGACTTCCCCCCACCATCCCACCCCACCTTCACCCACCCAGCAACCCCACCCCAGCACCCTGACAACCCCCACACGACCCCACCCCACCCCCACCCCACCACCCCCCACACACACCTTCACCCCTCTTAGGCGGTTCATCTTTCACTAACTTGAGTTATGATTACTTGCTCCAGCCGAGTTTGGCTCACTCCCAGCCATTGACCTTGAACTTGAACTTGATTATATGGCTCCAGCCAGTTTGGCTCCAGCTCCAGCCAATTTGAACTTGAACTTGAACTTGAACTTGATTATATGGCTCCAGCCAGTTTGGCTCCAGCTCCAGCCAATTTGAACTTGAACTTGAACTTGAACTTGATTATATGGCTCCAGCCAGTTTGGCTCCACTCCCCCAATTTTAACTTAACTTGTAACTTGAACTTGATATGTCTCCAGCATTTGCTCCAGCTCCAGCCAATTTGAACTTGAACTTGAACTTGAACTTGATTATATGGCTCCAGCCAGTTTGGCTCCAGCTCCAGCCAATTTGAACTTGAACTTGATTACATGGCTCCAGGCAGTAATTTGGCTGCTCGCCGCATCATCCTCGCTGCTATGTCGAGGGCATTGGCTCTCTTTCCCCTATCTGCATAGCATCATCCTATCATACTGGCTGTGGCCTCTCACTCACTCTACAATCCCTAAGTTCCTTGAACTTGCACATGGTTACATGGCTCCAGCCAGTAATTTGGCTGCTGCCCGCATCATCCTCGTTGTTTTGTGGAGGGCAGTGGCTCTCTTTCTCGCTTCTGCTTTCGTCGAGAGGTCGTTCACACGAGAGAAGTTTGGGTCTGGGTTACGGGATAGTTGGGTCCTGTCGTAGTGGGTCGTACACCCAAACTGTTTTCTGTCCACACGGAATAATGGTGGCGCGTTTTGGTCAAATTCGGTAACCAAATGCTAACCAAACCCAAAACCAAAACGTGCCCCCCCCCCCCCCCCCCCCATGTTTTGGTTATGGTTATGTCGCACACGTGTTGTTCGTTGTTTCTGTTACGATAAATTTCGCCGCATTTCCTTCTGCCGCACTTGTTCTCACCACCGTCCTCCCTTTCGTGCCATCTATAATATTCACTGCGCCGTTTGGTGGGGTCCGATCAGGATGGGCCGATCCTTTGCAGGTCCATGCCAGCATGAGATGCAGCAGCAGCAGCAGCAGCAGCAGCAGTGTGATACTCAGTATGAAAAGACGCAGTTTCCGCCTTCCTCACATTATCGCCAGAGCCTGCTTCATCGGTTCAACGAGCTCAACCATTGAAACATTCGTCGAAACAGGATATAAGAAGGCAAAATAGATCAGAAGATAGCGGATGATGCATTGCATGATAATAATAACGATAATCTTGGAACCCGGACGCTATTGACAACACTACTGATGATACTAGAGTTTCATCTTGCATATTCAAACATTCAAATTACAAAGTGTCTTTCAAATTACAAATTCCACATTACACATTTATTGTTATTCATTACATCTCAAATTTATTCATTACATTTCAAATCTATTGCATATTCAAATATTCAAATTACAAAAGTGTCTTTCAAATTTCAAATTACTGAAGGCTACCTATGTAGGGGTCTCTCTGAATAACCCTTGGGGGTTCTGTCAACCTCTTCAGCTTGTTTGTTTTACATGTTTGTGTTTTTCGTAGTCATTTATTCTAATGCCGAAGGCGGTGAGCAGCCAAATTTCTGGCTGGAGCCTTGTAACCAAGTTCAAGTTCAGCTTGTTTGTTTGTTTTACATGGTCTATCAGCCTTCAGGCTGCTCACCGTCTGCTGGCAGAGTAAAACATGGGGACCATAAACCTTACTACACCACACTCCAGAGTACAGAATGTAAACACAGGGCTGTAGACAGTTAAATAACATGTCAAGGTCATTTCAACCTCTTCATACCCAAGGAAACTCAGTTTTGGGGCTGCCCCCCCCCCCCCCCCCCCTTCAGGTCACTGCATTGTCCATCAGTAACCCAAAACAAGTGACCCTGACCCTAACTGTCTTGTAAACCCTGACTTCGGTCCACTGCACTCGATTCCGTTGCCACCTGTCGCCCAATAGCCAGCACTCTCCGCTAATTTTCCGCGTCGCTTGCGATGTCGCGAGGACTTATCCTCTGGCTGTCAGCTCTGCCAAAGGCCAGATACAGAGCTCTGTCCTAAGGTCTCCAGTTTCCTGTCGAAACGACACACCATGTAGTGCTTGCGATATCGTGAGGACTTGTTAAAGGGTGTTATTATTATTTATTTGTGTATAATGTTATGTTGCGGTACGGCTTCTCGCCAGAGGATAAATTAAATTTACCGGAGGACAAATTAATGGATAAATTGAATTCCGGAGGATGACTTGCCGGAGGACAAATTCATGAATAAATTGAATCCCGGAGAGTGAATTGCCCGAGGACAAATTAATGAATACATTGAATTCCGGAGGGTGAATTGCCCGAGGACACATTAATAAATACATTGAATTCCGGAAGGTGAATTGCTGGAGGACAAATTAATGAAAACACCTGAATGCATTAATGAATTTGCCGGAGGAAATTTTAAATTTAACTGGTCACGGAGCTATCCCAAGTATGTGCACCCACTTCCTTTATACCTCATCTGTTGCACCTACTCGTCGCAATTCAGCGGATGACTAGAATTTCATAGCTTCAAAACAAGTCGTATGTCATACTTTGTACCTCAAATAATGCCTGCAAATTGGGTTGGGTTTTATGTCATTCGTACCTCAAATTGTGCCTGCAAATTGGGTTGGGTTGGGTTTTATGTCATTCGTACCCTAAATTATGACTGCAAATTGGGTTGGGTTGGGGGTTTATGTCATTCATACCTCAAAATGTGCCTGCAAATTGGGTTGGGTTGGGTTTCATGTCATTCGTACCTCAAATTGTGCCTGCAAATTGGTTCGAGTTGGGATTTATGTCATTCGTACCTCAAATTGTGCCTGCAAATTGGGTTGGGTTGGGTTTTATGTCATTCGTACCTAAATTATGACTGCAAATTGGGTTGGGTTGGGGTTGTATGGTCATTCGTACCTCAAAATGTGCCTGCAAATTGGGTTGGGTTGGGTTTCATGTCATTCGTACCTCAAATTGTGCCTGCAAATTGGTTCGAGTTGGGATTTATGTCATTCGTACCTCAAATTGTGCCTGCAAATTGGGTTGGGTTGGGTTTTATGTCATTCGTACCCTAAATTATGACTGCAAATTGGGTTGGGTTGAGGGTTTATGTCATTCGTACCTCAAAATGTGCCTGCAAATTGGGTTGGGTTGGGTTTCATGTCATTCGTACCTCAAATTGTGCCTGCAAATTGGTTCGAGTTGGGATTTATGTCATTCGTACCTCAAATTGTGCCTGCAAATTGGTTCGAGTTGGGATTTATGTCATTTGTACCTCAAATTGTGCCTGCAAATTGGGTTGGGTTGGGGGTTTATGTCATTCGTACCTCAAATTGTGCCTGCAAATTGGGTTGGGTTGGGTTTTATGTCATTCGTACAAGGGGGGGGAAACTTCTAACCAAAATGACAACATCACCCAACTTTGTAGATATCATTAAGAGGATCCAAGTTTGGGGCCGCGAGTGGTGGTGTGTGTGTGTGGGGGGGGGGGGGGGGGGGGGGTGTGTGGGGGGGTGGGGTTGGGGGGTGGGGGTTGGGGTCGCAGGGAAAAATCTGGAATTTTTTCACAAAAATTATTAACTTTCCAGGCAATTTTTTCTAGCCCTTGGAATGACATGGGAGTGGAACTAGGGTGTTCCTCCAAGTGTTCCTCTACTTAATACCAGTCCATTATGCTATTGGGGGTCGAGATCCACTTTCATATTATGCCCAGGGCATGGAGGGGGGGGGGGGTGGGGGGGTCCATTGTCTCTCTCTCTCTCTCTCCCTCCTCCTCCTCATCCCTCTCGCTGCTCCCTCTCGCTCCCTCGGCTCCGCTCCTCATCTCCTCCTCTCGTCTCTCTCCCCTCCCCCCCCCTCCCCTCTCCTCGTCCTCACCTCTCACGTCTCATCTCTCTCCCCGGTCCTCATCCTCCCATCTCTCTCCCTCTCTCTCTCTCTTCTCTCTCGTTTCTCTCTCTCTCCTCTCTCCCTCATCTCTCCTCTCTCCCTCTCCCTCCCTCGCCTCTCCCCTCTCTTGCCCCCTCTCTCTCTGTCTCTCTCCTCTCTCTCTCTCTCCTCTCTCTTCCTCTCTCTCTCTCGCTCTGTTCTCTCTCCTCTCTCTCCATACGAGTTTCCCTTCTTCTTTTTGACTGAACTCTGTTGTTGACTGAACTGACTGACTGCTGGGACTGACCCCCAAGCCCCACCCAAACAATGTAACATTGATGATGCTGATTTTCTATGTTCCAACATTCCCAATGGTCTCTAGACCAACCTCAATGGATAGGCCTTTAAACACTCTGCAAAATGAGCTTAATTAGACACCATAACACTAAGTGGTGGCTGAGATAGTGGCTGTACAGTGGGTTCCGGAGCCGGGGGGGGGGGGGGGGGGGGGGAGGGCTGCAGGAGGTGCCTCAGCACTTTTGGTGTGATGGTGTATTTTCACTTTTTTTTTTTGCACTCCCCCTGCATTCGTACCTGAATTGTGCCTGCAATTGGTTGGTTGGGTTTTAATGTTCATTCGAGCGACCTCAATTGTGCCTGCAAATTGGGTTGGGTTGGGTTTTATGTCATTCGACCTCAAATTGTGCCTGCAAATTGGGTTGGGTTGGGTTTTATGTCATTCGACCTCAAATTGTGCCTGCAAATTGGGTTGGGTTGTATGCTGTGTATTTTATAAAAATTAAGGTATATCTCATTCTTATTTAATATATTATATTGAATATATGAATTCCTCATCCGTTGCAGATACTTAAGGACAGGCAGTTGAGTGACGCTGCACGTCCAGCACCACTCCCCTTGCTTCGCTTTCTCGCCAGCTTCTGCTTCCTGCCGGAAAGTGCACAGCTGGCGGCGGCAGTACAAGCTGGCAGTACCCCCTACCCTGAGCAGGCCGCTGCTCTCCAAGCCGCCATCCTGCACGATTGCTTGAATGCCATGCGCTGGTGTTTGGACAAGTACCGCCCACAGGGGCAGTACCACCCTGCCCGCTTTCAACTGGCAAGGGCGTCACTACTCCTAGGCAACAGTCAAGATGCGTTTGCTGACCTGGCGGTCCTGTTCTCCCCAGCTGGGAGGACGTCCCGTCTGTTTGGCATCAGCGTCGTCCAACTGTGCCGGAAGGGATTTGAGTGGTTGCAGAAGAAGAGACAGAGGCAGCAGCAGATGCCCACACTGGCGGCAGGTCAGATGGGTGGCGAAGCTAGGGGCGGGGGGGATGATGAGCATAGTGAGTGGTGACAGAAGAAGAGACAGAGGCAGCAGCAGATGCCCACACTGGCGGCAGGTCAGATGGGGGGTGAAGCTAGGGTGGGTGGGGGGAATGATGAGGCATAGTGCGTGGTGACAGAAGAAGAGACATAGTGTCACCTCAGATGCCCACACAGCTGCAGGTCAGATGGGTGGCGAAGCTAGGGGGGGTGGGGGGGAATGAATGAGCATAGTGAGTGGTGACATAAGAAGAGACGAGGCAAGCAGCAGATGCCCCCACAGGCCTGCCTCAGATGGGTGAGACGAGCTAGTGGGGGGTGGGGGGGATGATGATGCATATTGAGTGTGACAGAAGAGGAGAACAGAGGCCACAGCAGCATATTCCCCACAACGGCGCAGGTCAGATTGGGGGTGAAGCTAGGGGGTGGGGGAATGATGAGCCATAGTGAGTGATGACGAAGAAAGACAGAGAGGCCGCACAGGATAAATGCCCACACAGGGGCGGCAGGTCAGATGGGTGGCGAAGCTAGGTGGGGGTGGGGGGATGATGAGCATAGGTGATTGGTGACAGAAGAATATACAAGGCAGCAAGCAGAATGCCCACACTGGCGGCAGGTCAGATGGGGGGTGAAGCTAGGGTGGGTGGGGGGATGATGAGCATAGTGAGTGATGACAAAAGAAGAGACAGGCGCAGCAGCAGATGCCCACACAGGCGGCAGGTCAGATGGATGGGTGTTAAGGGAGAAGCTAGGGGTGAGGTGGCGGGGGGGGGGGGGGGGGGGGATGATGAGCATAATAATGAGCATGATGGTGGTGGTGATGATGTGGGGGGTGAGGTTGCAAGATTCGTGTCTGTTTGTGAAACCCTAAACCCAACCCACACTATTCCATCTGCCCCAACCCAACCCAACCCAGCCCAACCTAACCCAACCCAATCCAACCCAACCCACACTGTTCCATCTGCCCCAACCCAACCCAACCACACTGTTCCTCTGCCCCACACAACCCACCCACCACACTGTTCCGCTCCCAACCCAACCCAACCCAACCCACACTGTTCCATCTGCCCCAACCCAACCCAACCCAACCCACACTGTTCCATCTCCCGCTCCCACCCAACCCAACCTACCCCACACAATCAACCAACCACAACGTTCATTGCCCCAGACCCAACCCAAACCCCACTGTTTCCATCTGCCCCAACCCACCCAACCCCACCGCAACCCAACCCCACTTTTCCATCTGCCCCCAACCCAACCCTACCCACAACTGTTCCATCTGCCCCAACCAACCCAACCCAACCCACACTGTTCCCGTCTGGCCCCAAACCCAAACCCAACCCACCCACCCACAACTGTTCATCTTCCCCAACCCAACCCAACCTAACCTAACCCACCCATCCACCAACCCAACCACACTGGTCCATCTTCCTCAAACCCACCCACCCACACTGTTCCATCTTCCCGCCAACCCACCCACCCAACCCACACTGTTCCATCTGCCCCAACCCAACAACCCCAACCCACACCTGTTCTCATCTCCAACCCACCCAACCCAACCCACACTATTCCCATCTGCCCCAACCCAACCCAACCCACACTGTTCCATCTGCCCCAACCCAACCCAACCCAACCCACACTGTTCCATCTGCCCCAACCCAACCCAACCCAACCCATCCTACCCCCACCCCATCCAACCCACCCACACTGTTCCATCTCTGCCCCAACCCCCCAACCCACTCTGTTCCATCTGCCCAACCCAATCCAACCCCACCCACACTGTTCCATCTGCTGCCCCCACCCCAACCCACCACACTGTTCCACTGCCCCCAACCCACCCAACCCACCCACACTGTTCCATCTGCCCAACCCAACACCCAAACCCCAAACACCACACTGGTTCCATCTGCCCCAACCTCAACCCCCCCCACTATTCCTCTGCCCACCACCCAACCCAACCAACCACCCACACTGTTTCATCTGCCCCAACCCACCCAACCCAACCCCACTAGTCCATCCATCTCCCCAACCAACCCAACCCACCTCACACTGTTTCCTCTGCCCAAACACCAACCCCACCCAACCCACACTGTTCCAGTCTCCCCACCCGACCCAACCCAACCTCACCCAACCCAATCCAACCCAACCACACTGTTCCCATCTGCTGCCCCAACCCAACCCCAACCCTCACTGTTTTTCCATCTGCCTCCCAACCCAACCCCAACCCACCCACACTGTTCCATCTGCCCCAACCCAACCCAACCCAACCCACACTGTTCCATCTGCCCAACCCAACCCAACCCAACCCCCACTGTTCCATCTGCCCCAACCCAACCCAAACCCAACCCCCACTGTTCCTCTGGCCCCAACCCAACCCAACCCAACCTAACCCAACCCAATCCAACCCAACCCACACTGTTCCACCATCTGCCCAATCCACCCAACCCACACGTTCCATCGGCCCCAACCCACCACAACCCAACCCACACTATTCCATCTGCCCCACCCAACCCAGAACCCCACCCAACCCACACTGTTCCATCTTACCCCAACCCAACCCAACCCACCTACACCACTGTTCCCTCGCCCCAACCCGCCCACCCCAACTAACCCAACCCAATCCTCCCAACCCAACCCACACTGTTCCATCTGCCCCAACCCAACCACCCCCCGGTTCCATCTGCCCAACCCAACCCAACCCAACCCACACTGTTCCATCTGCCCCAACCCCAACCCACCCAACCCCATCCAACCCAACCACCTGTTCCATCTGCCCCCACCCAACCCAACCCAACCCACACTGTTCCATCTGCCCCAACCCAACCCAACCCAACCTAACCCAACACAATCCAACCCAACCCACACTGTTCCATCTGCCCCAACCCAACCCCACCCAACACTGTTCCATCTGCCCCAACCCAACCCACCCAACCCCACTGTTCCCCATCTGCCCCAACCCAACCCAACCCAACCCACACTGTTCCATCTGCCCCCCACCCCCCAACCCAACCCACACTGTTCCATCTGCCCCAACCCAACCCAACCCAACCCACACTGTTCCATCTGCCCCAACCCAACCCAACCCAACCTAACCAACACAATCCAACCCAACCCACACTGTTCCATCTGCCCCAACCCAACCCAACCCACACTGTTCCATCTGCCCCAACCCAACCCAACCCAACCCACACTGTTCCATCTGCCCCAACCCAACCCAACCCAACCCACACTGTTCCATCTGCCCCAACCCAACCCACCCGCCACCCACACTGTTCCTCTGCCCCAACCCACCCAACCCACCTAACCACACCAATCCAACCCAACCCACATTCTGTTCCCATCTGCCCCAACCCAACCCCCCCACACTGTTCCATCTGCCCCAACCCAACCCAACCCAACCCACACTGTTCCATCTGCCCCAACCCAACCTAACCCAACCCAATCCAACCCAACCCACACTGTTCCATCTGCCCCAACCCAACCCAAACCAACCCACACTGTCCCATCTGCCCCAACCCAACCAAACCCAACCCAATCCAACCCAACCCACACTGTTCCATCTGCCCCAACCCATTCTAACCCAACCCACACTGTTCCATCTGCCCCAACCCAATCCAACCCAACCCACACTGTTCCATTTGCCCCAACCCAACCTAACCCAACCCAATCCAACCCAACCCACACTGTTCCATCTGCCCCAACCCAACCTAACCCAACCCAATCCAACCCAACCCACACTGTTCCATCTGCCCCAACCCAACCCAACCCACCCAACCCACACTGTTCCATCTGCCCCAACCCAACCCAACCCAACCCACCCACACTGTTCCATCTGCCCCAACCCAACCCAACCCAACCCACACTGTTCCATCTGCCCCAACCCCACCCAACCCAACCTAACCGCAACCCATCCAACCCAACGCCACCTGTTCCATCTGCCCCAACCCAGACCCAACCCACACTGTTCCATCTGCCCCATCTGCCCAACCCAACCCAACCCAACCCACACTGTTCCATCTGCCCCAACCCAACCCAACCCACCCACACTGTTCCATCTGCCCCAACCCAACCCAACCCAACCCACACTGTTCCATCTGCCCCAACCCAACCCAACCCAACCCACACTGTTCCATCTGCCCCAACCCAACCCAACCCAACCTAACCCAACACAATCCAACCCAACCCACACTGTTCCATCTGCCCCAACCAAACCCAACCCACACTGTTCCATCTGCCCCAACCAAACCCAAATCAACCCACACTGTTCCATCTGCCCCAACCCAACCCAACCCAACCCACACTTTCCATCTGCCCCAACCCAACCCAACCCAACCTAACCCAACCCAATCCAACCCAACCCACACTGTTCCATCTGCCCCAACCCCCCCCACCACCTCCACGGTTGGCGCATAAGCCGCCAACCCATCCAACAACCAACCCAACCCCCACTAGTTCCATCCATCTGCGGCCTAACCCACCCAACCCAACACGGAGGAGACCCACACTGTTCCATGCTGTGGCCCCAACCCAACCCAAACCCACCCACCACTGTTCCACAGCTGCCCCATA